>APFE031418532.1:122920-191390 GCA_000404065.3 Pinus taeda | reverse complement strand
CTGAGTCAAACATTGCATTGTGTAAAATCTTGTCATGAACATGCAAGCTGACATAAAAGGGTAGAATCCCTGAGCCTACTATTTTTCCATCAACCTCTGGTCCAAACAGTAATTCTGGGGTGTCATCCAACACATTGACATTATCCACATTGACATTGTCTTTGTTTGGAGTGAGTTGGAGGGACTTTTCAATCTGCTATTTATAGATTTCATTCTTGGCTAGCTCTGCCAGAGGGATGGCTATTTTTATTTTTCCAATTTCAGTTTCCAAGTCAAAGGGTTTGTCAGCTTGGGTTCTAGTGCTATTGGTGAGCCCCCTTTCTTTATTTGGTAAGGTTTCTCCTTGACTTCGGGGCTTATGTTTCTCAATCACCTCTTGAGGCCTTTTGCTTGGATTGGAATGTACAGATGATGTAGCTGGTGGGTTTTGTGTATGTTCAGTAACTTCTTCAATAGTTACTTCCTTTGTAAGTGAATCAGTTGCATTCATTGGTTCTGTTACTATGGCATTCTTGGGCTGCTATCTATCCTTGGTTTTTTCAGGTTGTGTGATGTTTACAGTCCTACGTCTTAGTTTGTACTGTTTGTGGACCTCATAGACAGCGGTGTCATAGCCTTGTTTAAAATCAAATGATTCACCCAACTTTGTTTGGAACGGTTTATTGTCTTCTTCTTCATGATCCTCTTGACTTAGGAGGACCTGGTGCTCATCATCAAGACCCATTAGGTGGATATGGGTGTCGTCCACTTGTTCTTTTGATGTGGATGTTTCAGCATAGTTTTCTCGAAATGGAGGTCTTATTTCTGGATCATTGTTGGTTTTGCCCCCACTAGGATTTTGGTTCCTCCTGAAGTTTGGATTCCTGTTAGAGTTATTTGATGGTGCCTCCCATGAAGACTTTCTTTCCACAGACTCTACCCTGTCGCCCAACCTCTTCATACCAGAAATTATTGCATCTAATTTTTGGTCAAAGGCTGAGGGTTCCTCCTTAAAGGCAACCCTCTTTTCTAATCTAGCCCTATTCCTCTTAGCAATCAGGTTTGCCTCAACTGTCACAACAACCTTCTGAGCTTCTTCAAGGGTTTGAGGGGCTCTTTCTTTTAGCTGGTAGGCCATGTCCGGGTCAAATCCATCTGGAAATTTATATAGGGCCAAGTCAGGAGGAGGTCTCAAGTTTTGAGGTATTGCATTATATACATTATTAAACCTAGCACAGTATTCCAAAACTGTCTCTTGAGGACCTCTCTTAATCATGTCATATTCACCAAGTATATGTAGAGGATCCTTCTTTTTCTCCCATCTGTTTGTGAAGGATTGGTAAAGCTCATCAGGGTTATTGATGGTATTTGCAGGGAGTGACCTGAACCAGGTTCTCACATCTCCTGTTAAGCTTTGGACAAATATTCTCATCCTCACAGTGTCATCATCTATCTCATAATTTTCAAAATGATCTTGCATTCTCTTAGCATGTTGGATAGCTGAATAAGGGCCAGTGGAGTCAAAATATGAAATTTTGGCCTGATAATCTTGAGGCAAGGCCACAGGATTGGCAGGTAATTGCAGCCATGTTCACAAGATTCTGAGGATTGACAAGGGCAACTGGGATAACAGGAGCAGTGGGTACCACAGGGGTAACAGGTGTAGAGGGATTAAGAGTGCTAGTCAAGGGAATGTGTATAGGGGAAGAAGATTTGGGTGGGGGGCTTTGGGATGTTGATGGAGAGCTAGGGGAATTAGGATTGGAACGGAATAAGACTTTGATTGGAGTGGAGATAGGGTTAGGTTGGACTGTCTCTGGACTAAAGTCAGTAAGGTTATCTTGTTTCTGCTGATTCCTAATTAGTCTGGGGATTGTATTGGGATTGTCAAAGACAGTAGGAGGGTTGGGATCAGGATTAGCCCTAGTGTGCCGAAGATTCTTCTTGGGAGCCAGCTTCTGAGCTAGTCCTTTGAATTTTTGCTGAACGATTAATAGAGCAAGGACTGGACAAGAGCTCTGAAAGATACTGTGTATCTGTGTTGGGTATAAAGGATTTCTGAGTCAGCTCTACCTTGAGGCTGCAAATGTTTGCATGGGAGCAGTTTGGAGGTTTCTTGACTGATTTTTAGATTCTGAGTGTAATCTCTTGGTAGATATACAGACCTTTAGATCCTGAAGTCCCCAGTGGAGTCGCCATTTATGTTAACACCCAGGTTGTTCCCTTTGACTCTAAGGCAATACGGCCGGGGTAACCACTAACCAATCTTTGGATTACAACTTCTAGCCAAGCTGTAATCAGAGAGGGCTCTCTCTTTATGATTTGTCACTGTTCTAATGAAGTTCTTAGGCTAGTTATGAAGTGAATGTTTGATTATCTTTTGTGTTTGGTTGGGAGGATGTTTTTGATATCTTTTAGAGTGTTCTCTGCAGGTGAAACTAATCCATTGGGCAATGGGGTCTGTAGCAGTTGCTTTCTTGAGATCTTGACTTAAGTGCAGCTGGAATTACAGGGCCTGTGTGTATTTCATGAAACAAACTGTAAATTGGAGAGGGTGATGTGCAATCAACTAGCAAAGAGCATTTAAGAATTCCTTACTGAGCTGGGTAGTGGGAGAGAGGTCTATTAATTAGGAGCAATTACTTGAATTCCTAAAACAAAATATATTTCTGTGATGATATGGTGTGATAGGTAGCACTTAAGAATTACTCTTTCATTACCATAACTGAAGAAAACATATGAAATAGCTTAGATTGAGCTCAGGGTAATCAATGATTAAGTCCTGAGACTATTCTTTTTCCTTGCTACTTAGATATTGAGTATACGGAAAACATGGAAGATATATGAAAATATGATAAACATATATATAACAAAGAGTAACAAGAAAACTTATTGAGCCATGGAATACACAGGAATCCTGCAACTTCCAGCCATACACGACCCAGACATCAGAAACACAATGCTATTGGAAATCCCATCATCTTTGTATTAGCTGTCTGAAGATTTACAATAGAGGAATCACAGAATAGCTCTCAAGAGATTTCTTACATCCGGAGTCCAACCCCTGCTAACAAATGCGAGGGGAAATATATAGAAGTCTGATACAAAAATATCTCAGGCATTAGGTCATCTGAGAAGAAAATATCTTCTTACACTCATACATGGCTTGTAGATGAGAAGTAATTACAATCTTAAATGAGTTATAAAAGCTCTTAACTCCTGTTAGAGTAATATTGACCTTTGGGGCTCACGGAGTCGTTTGAGCGGCTTTATCATAACTGCTGAATGATGTGCTATGCAGCTGTTACTTTTCTGTATCTTCTTGGCCCTGCCACCTGTGCTTGCTGATGCTGTTATTGCAGCCGAGTACCTATGCTGAGTTGGCTCAGCGTCTTCATACCTGCTGGTATATCATTTGTCCAGCTGTGTATGTAATACAAACCTTTTGCTGAAGAAAAAGATGTGATTACTTAACTTTGATTCAAAAGCAATCCTATTAATTCCTGCCATGTGTCTGGAGGAGGCAGCTGCTGTTTCAAAATTGACGCCAGGGTCTCATCAGCCTCTGTATATTTATAGAAGTGAGGGGGCTCATCAAATAAGTGTGTGACTTCATTCTTAATAAAAAACAAATTATCTAATCTTTCAAAAAGAATTTGCCCTATTACTGGGTCTGCTCCTGAAGATGCACTTGGTGCCTCAGCAATCTGTATTGCTGCAAAACTGCTTACTCTCTTGAGCTATGTTTTCTTAGGGAGACATTTCCTTAGGTTCCTTCTTCTTGGCCTTATCCCCCTGTCTAAATTCTTTGCAACAGGAGTGGGTTCCTGTTGAGGTGGTGGTGGAACTAGAGTAGTGACAGGGGTCATAGGGACTAGTTGAACCGGGGTCAAATCATGATATGGTCCTAGCTAACCAGGCGGAGTGTTTGCAGGGAGACCAATGTACCACACTAGGATACCCAAAGTCATATTAGAGAGGACAAATGAAGCCATGACAGGGAAAGAAAATATTCTTGGAGAAGGAAACAAGAAAGGTATTTGTCATGTAGGGTAATGTCCCGACGAAACAACTCCTGGATGTTTGAGACCGGGAGGAATAGTTCTTGGTGGGAACGAAGGGGAAGCACCCACAAAAGGAGGAGGTCCTAGGGGGATGGTTATGGATGGCTCGGTTGGGATGGTAACCACGGGGTTTTGAGGAGCTGGTTGCATATCAGATGTACTAGAATGCTTATGAGCAGCCCGTGATGCTTGTAACATGCAAACACTCAAAGATCCAGGCTCAAATATAAGAGGGGTAGAACCAAGGAAAGCACCTAATAATAAGCAATCTTTGTAGACACTGGGTGAAACACCAGTGAGATGGGTAGAAGACTGCTTATCAAACATCGATGAGATAATGGAATTAGGGGAGGTCAAGGATGCCTACTTGTATTACGTCAACTGATTGATAGTGACGATCTTCCCTTCATGGGGCAATCACATCTTACGAAAAACTGTAGATGTGATGGATGACATGGAATAAGTGTAACTACAACCCAAGAGAATGTTATAATCTAGAGGGGCATCAATAAATTCAATGTCAACATGAACAATCTTGCTCACAAGAGTCACTGGCCAATTTTGATACATGCCAAGAGGCTGGGAGGAGTGACCATCCCAAGCATGAAAGGTGATGGTGGATGGGACAACTTAGGTGACTTGAGTTACTTCCAAATAATAGTAGACACCATACAGGTGGATGTACCTTCGTCAATAATGCATCAGGAGATGATGGAATTATGGACTTAGACTGGTATCTGAAAAGCAACAGATGGAGGTAATGGAGGATGTTCTAATGTATCAATGGGGAAGACAATCAAATGATCGTCTGAAGGATCTACTACACCAAAGGCAGTTAGGAGAGCTTTCTTTTGATATGGGCATGACTAGAGGACTTCTAACATTGACATGGCAGCAGGTGATTTTTCCAAGTCATCTACTATAATGTATGTATGGGCAATTCAGTTAGAAGCCATGTTATGGTGTAATGGTCCCTTGGGGATCTTAGGAATTGACCCAACTTTAGGTTTATGGATCTGTAGCGGACTATTTGGTGTTGTAAGAGGCTCAATAGATGCTTTGGTTTTGGATGAATTCGATGGCTTATCATATTGACGTGATCGACTTTGCAGCTTGACATCAAAGGTACTGACCTCATCAGAATTCATCGTAAGGATATGGTAGTCGCTAAGACTAGAAGGTTGGGGAAGGTGAGTTGCTTGACCAGCTGAGGTTGAGTAGCAACAAATCCTTGCTAATGGAAAGGATTTGTGAGCACGGCTGGTTGAGATGGCGCAGGATTCTGAGGCGGTTGCTGCATGGGTGGTTGACCTCTAGAACTTGCTTCGACTTCCCACATTTGGTGCATATGGGGTAAGAGGGGACACTCATGAGTATAATGGCCATGTACACCACAACATGCACAAGGCTTGTTTGTATGAATAGCCTTTTTCTGCTTGGGCTGGGTGCCCTGTTACTGGTTGTTCGTGTTAGGTTGGTTCCCTTAGGGTTCATTAGGTTAATTACCTTGGTTACCCTTGTTACCTTTCCCCTTATTCTTTTTCTTTGAATTTCAAGGATTGGCCACACTTTGTTGTGCAAACAATTGACCTTGAGGGGGTGGTGGCTGCTGGGGCTGAGGATGAATGGGAGGCTATGGTGCTAATGCTTGAGGGGCTGGAGCACTCGGCGGTGCATAGGTATAAGATGGAGAAGGGGTAATGGTCTGGTAGATAGGTTGAGGACTAGTTGGCCCTGAAATCTATGGATGTGGATGGGTAAATGCATAAAATGTGCTTTTTCCTGAATACACGTTTCTAGCAGGAGGGGCATATGCGTTAGAGGAACTTGTGCCCCCTTGTGGATAGCCATAACTCTACTGAGTATGGTGAATGATGTGAAATAGCTCCAACGATATCATCAGTGGCATGAAATGCCCCAAGTGCATTGGCACCACCAGGATAGGGGAGGTTTGCTATCACAGTATAGACATAATGAGATTGAGAATAAATCGAGTCATATCTCAGAGTAGTCTGAAGAGCCTCTTCCTCTATTTGAGGAAAATGAGACACGACGTCTTTGGAAATAGGAAATAAAAGAGTCCTAAGAAACCAATTGAGGTAGACATGGTCTTCGAAAGGTGGAGCATGACACATGCTCCTCCCTCTATTCCATTCCTGGGCATGATCGGAAAGACGAGTGGCAGAGCACTAACAAAATGCAATCAAGAGCTCTGTACCAGTTTCATATCAGATAGGTAGCTATAAATAATAGAGGAACGCTTTAGCAAGCGTCACAAAAATAGAATGAGAGGTGATGGGGTGGTCAACATGCCACTTCGCAGCATCTCCAATGACTGTGTGTTGGAAAAACCGAAGATGAATGGAATCATTAGTGATGGAATTTGACGAACACCACATATGGAAGGAGTAGACGTGATTGGTAGGGTCTTCTCCAGAACTACCCTCAAACTTGGGAATGTCAAAGGGAAGCTTAGTCTCAATAGCTAGCCAACCAACGTCATGGTATATAGGGTTGTTGATCAACTGGCTAAAATCAGAGAGGCTTAACCCAACCTTGAAAGGTAGCATGGGAGCTGTTGGAATGATTCCTGAGATGGTTACACTCAATGTGACCATTGGGGTAGAACTGAAGCCAACACAAGGTTGGGTTCCTGCACTAGAAGTGGGTCCTAACAAGATGATGGTATGTGGTGAAGGAGATTCAGAATCAGATGAACTAGAAGAGGAGTCAATATGGAGACTTGGGGAACTATGAACTCAAACCCTGCAAGGAGGAGTAATGTGCCCAAGTGGAAACTGGGGATGAAGGCCTAGGAGTCTCCATGACAAACGCCTTCGTGGTGCAATGGTTATAAGACACAAGTGACACTGAAATGGTGAAGAGAGATCAACACACTCCTTTTGTCTCTGTGTGGGGAGATAAATTAATTAAGTTATGTCTTGGCTTGGTGGTGTAAACCAACTGACTTTCGCTTAAGGTGTGCTTGTGTGTTCAAGTGTGTTCATTAATAAATCCTAGATTGTGTTTGAAAAAAGAAAAAGATTATTGAAATTAAATGTAATTAAAAATAGAAAATGAACAACAAATCATTTTTCTAAACCCCACCCAAATTGGGTTTGCAAACACTGTGCTGGTTGGTCGAAAAATCAATTGGAAACACACAAAAAAGGCCAAGAGATATAAGCATCGGTGTGACTAGGATCAAATGACACTAAGCTACTGTAAAGTGGTGTAGCGACAACAAAAAACTAGAGAGGAAAATTACTGCTAAAAGATAGGGAAGCGGGTGTGAAACTTAAGGCAAACAATGGGACCCTAAGGCAAATGACCAAATGAGGTTTAAGGTGAAACTTTGGATGGAAACAACCTATATTTGAAGATTTGAAACAAGAAGGTACAAATCTGAAAAATATGGCTGAAATCTCTACAAAAACTTAGACTTCTTACTCAACTAAACTCCTCCTATAAAGGTGGAAGCGTACTAGAACCCTTAAAGAGGCTAAATTCCACTTCGACGAGCAAAACAGAGTATATTAAGGCCTAAGTGGGGTGAGACATTGGTGAACCAACCCAGTAGATAGATGTCAACGAAACCCAGAAACAAATCCGAAAAAGCCCCAGAAACCCTAAAAATTGCAGGTACTGACCTGATTCCTAGGATAACACTCTTTTTAGTCTAGAAAGTGTGCTCAGGGCCTCTAGATCACACTTTTGGGGCAAAAAAGTGTGATTTCTACTCCTTGATTCTTGGTCGGTAGGTCTCTGAAAAATTTGCCGTCTCTGTCACGGCTAGTTCTTGTGACCTGCGAAAAAGACCAAAAAACTTGCAGAAGTTAGACATTTGACTCATCTAGGCTTTAAAAACTAGTAAAAATCATTAAGAGACTGAAAAAGAAAAACGCTAAGATGAAAATTGAAGTTCACCCAGGTTTTTGGATCAGAATTGAAAACACAGTGGAGTCACCAATTTGTTATTGTGTTTTCTTCATGAGTTGTATGAAAAGAAACCACTTTAGGATGTGGACGACAAACGACCCTAACAATAAAAATGGTTGCCAAACATTTTAGATTTGCAGCAAATGATAGAAACAAGACTTGTCAAAGCCCTTATCTATGCCACAATCATAGTTAAACATCAAAATGGAATAGTAAAATAAGTGCAAGTAACTCCAATAATCCAATGGAAACCAGATATATAAAGAACATATTTTATTAAACAACACTTCTGAAGGGAACAAATAATGTTACTAGTCCCCCTCTATGGGATGGGTTCTTGGCTATCCTCAAATGTCTTCAGCTTTTGTAGAGTTTTTGTCCTCTATAATGTGTAAAAACCAGCAAATAAAATGTTTGAGCTCAGTGAGAACTCAAATGGAAAAGAGAAATGGTGTGCGAGAGTCATAATAATCAGAGTTACAACAGTGAGTGAAACAATGGAAATAATAGAAAGTGAATAATGAAAGGAAAACCCTTCTATTTATAACAAAATATTAAGTTATCCTCAAATAATGAGCAATAATAAAATATTATTAACCTCATTCGAGGAATAACCATTTGGAATATTTTATTATATTTGGTTAGTGGGAAAAAGTATTTAAACTTTTATTTAGAAATAATAAATAAATAAATGATTTATTTATCATCTCAAGAAATATCGTTAAGGAATAATAAACAAATAATGATTTATTTAATTATTCCTAATGGATTTGGTCAAACTTGACAACAAATAATAACTAATTAGTGATTAATTAATTATTCCTAGAGAAAAATAAGATAATTAATGATTTATCTATTTATTTCTCAAAATTGGGTCAAATGAGACAAGGAATATAAATTAAACAGTGGTTTAATTAATTATTTCTAGAAGATAGTTAAACAAATAATGATTTATTTAATTATTCTTCATGGGTTTAATTATAGATTTCTTAAAAACTGTAGTTTATTAAGTAATTTCTCACAGTGAAAGCAATTTTACTATGGTAAAATTGGCCTTACATGGTGTACTTCGATCCATCTAGTAAATTATGGCTAGATGATCAACTTTTTGTGATAACAAATTTTCCCCCAACTTATAAGTGTGAGGAGAAAAATGAATGACCGAATTACTTTTTAAGGACACAATCACTAGACAAGAAAGTGGCGAGAGAGAGAGAGAGAGAGAGAGAGAGAGAGAGAGAGAGAGAGAGAAAGAAAGGAATAGAACCGAAGTGAAAGAGGATAGTGATAGAGGGGGTGAGACTAATGCAAGTCTCCTTTTTTGTTGTGGTACCAAATCTCAGTGAGGTGGGGGAGGCATACCTATACCTACCGAGTTAACTTAGGACCAAATAATGATGCATTCAGAAACATGAAACTAAGCAATAAAATACATGTTGAATGGTACATGACATGCTGGCATAACTGAGCTAGAAAATAATACAATGTGTGCCATATACATAATGCGCTTGGAAAAAGCATGAGCCAGTATTGAATACAATAGCATCTGAGTACATGGGATATAATGGCCCTTCCCTCAAAAAATGGGTGGGAGGGAGGGTAGAACAACCAAAGAAGCCCCGTTGAATGGGAATGGGCTCTGCAAAACTGAATGGATCATTCGAAGGAGACGTTCATGCTACGAATGATGCAAGCGGATGGAACTGAACCCATAAAATCCGTGGAAATACATCTCAGGCTGTAGTATAATAGGAAGGAATTCAGGAATGTGGGGGTCTACCTGAAGGGCTACGCCCTCATGAGGTTTGAAACATATCACACGCGCCCAGGAATCACTCGTACAATCTGTTGCATCACTGGACCATCAAGTGTATGAACCATGAGCATGAAACAACTAAGTTAAAGTGAAATGATGATTCCCTTTTCTTGAGTGGAGGAACTGCATGAGAGTGGCAGCTGGAACCAAGATACACCACCCTCTCGGTCGTTCTTCTAGAATAAGTGAGTTGATGTTGACAAAATAGGGCCTACTATAGGTGAGGCAATGAGGATCCTCAACTAAGGCACAAGGTAAAATAGTAATGTGACTGATGGACTGACACAAAGGATAATAGAAAAAGTGGGATTGAGGGGCAAACAAACGACTTCCCTTGTCACAGCATAAAGTGCATGGTTGACCTGAAAATGACTGACTCGACTCTGGAGGGAATGGTGGGTGGTATGGTTGAAGGCCAAAATGGGCAACACAGGGTGAATGGTATGCAAAGATGGATGGAATATTGTGACATGATGTAATGAGACATGAAACCGACTCCATGGATGCAAAGGTGACTTATTGTGAATGCTCTGAACAAGGATTACTCGATGATGCTGCCACATAGAATAGGCCTGGTGAGGACCATGAAGCCATGAGCACATGATGGTTGCTCATGACAAAAATAGACACATGAAATCAAAATTATTAAGAGGAGGTGGACCTCAAAGTACAAGTGTCACTTTATGAAGAAATTCAATTTTGAGAGGTAATGAAGTGACCCTTCTTGGTAAAATGGCTTCTTGGTGAAGTGTCAAATCATCAAAAACTAAGAGTGACCCATTATAATACTTGATGAGAGATTTCCAATGGTGTTGATGTTTCATCAAATGGAGCCATGTTCTGGTCACAATGTGCAACAAAAAAGATCAGGGTTTTCCAATAAACGGGCATTTTCCCTCCAATTTAAGAGGAGGAGAAGGCCCTAAATATTATGGAGATCGTAGTGGAAAAACCAAATATTGAAATCAGGATCTACAACTTTCTGGAGAGTGGCCTTACTTGTGTAAATATGGCCTTAATTATTCTTGGAACAATGGTTCTTGGTGAAGAATTAAGGGAAGAGGAAAACGAGAATGAACTACTAGAGGAGGTCTAGAATCATCCTTACCCACTAAGTCAAACATGGGGACTATGTGGACATAGAGTATAATATTTGAAGATATGGTATGAAACATCTATGATATGTGATGTGCATATGGCTTGCTGGAGAGGCCGGTAGGAAAGACTATCCAAGGAATGGGAGGATAATCGACCATATCTAGATCCAGTGGGATCTAGGCCGAGACTAATATTAATCAATTAAGAATATGGATAAGGGAAAATGGTCATGCTCCCAAGCATGGGATACTGCCCGCAAACATATGTGATGGATGGGACTGATCTGGTATGTAAAGGTCGGGATGATGCCTCCTAGTAGGAAGAGTTTGTGGAGCACCATTGTGTTTCGAGTGCTAGAGAAAGCGATTCAAGCATATCGATCCAACTTGGCATGAGATCCTCTAGAGGATGATAAGGAGATGTAGGAGCCTACATGCCCCACAGTATGCTAAGGGTGCATTGGATGTATTTAGAGTGATGGACTTCAAATATGGAAGGAAGTACGCACGATGGTGCATATCGTCCCAAGGATAATCAGGGGCAGACATGGCTTCCATGATGTCCTCATTGGAAAGGAGGATGGGCAGACAGGAGGAAGACTAACTACATGATGTGGAAGTTGTACTTGGTGCATCATCTTGAGAAAGAAGGTTCGCATACGCATCAGCTGGAATGGTAGATGACGAGGTAGTAGATGGAAAATCTACCGATGTTGAGACATGGGCTTCCAACGAATGAGGAATGATAGAAGTGCACATAGAAACCTTAGAGAGGTTTTCCTACAAGGAACTCAAGGAAGAAAGCAAGTAAAGGATATGGACCGTGGATTTTTCCGACATCAGGGGGAGGGATCACGATGGTGGGGCTAGAGTCCCCCTATTCTGGTGTACAAGTGGTGCCAGAATCCATAGGTAGAGGATTAGGTGAGCCACCACGAGTGGCCTCGTATTCGTGAAGCACTTGAAGGCAGTCATGAAATTCATTGAGGCAAGGGAAATAGTGGGAATAGTGGCCATAATGATCACACAAGGCACTACGGTGATTTGTGTGCAATATTTTGAGTTTCTTGGCTAGACTCGGTAAGGTAATTTGGACCTTAGGGATATTTGACTCAGGGAATGTTTCATGAACCAAAGGTTTGAGAAGAGGAAGCTCAGGACAATTATTGGTGGCATGTCTAACAACCTCACACAAAGCGCATGGAGGTGTTGGCTTTGGAGCTTTGGGAGTTGGAGGTGCTTGGGGAACCTTGTCCTTCAGTTCCTTCTTCTTGGCTTTACCCCCCTATCCAGGTGCTTTCGCAATAGGAGTGGGTTCCTGTTGAGGTTGCGGTGGAACTGGAGCAGTGACAGGGGTTGTAGGGACTGATTGAAATGGGGTCAAAGCATGATTAATGGTCTTATCTGACTAGGCCGAGTGTTCGCAGGGTCATAAATGTAGCACACTGGGATCCCAAAGTCATATTAGGGAGGACCAACGAAGCCATGGTAGGGACAAAAAATATTCCCAAAGGAGGAAAGAAGAGAGGTATCTATCCTACAGGGTAATGTCTCGACAGAACATCTCCTAGATGCTTGAGACTGGGAGGAATAGTTCTTGGTGGGAATAAAGGGGACGCACCCACAAAAGGAGGAGGTCCTGGGGGGTGGATCTAGATTGCTCGGCTAGGATGGTAATTGTGGGGTGTTGAGTAGTTGGTTGCAGATCATATGTACCAGACTACTTGTGAGAAACTCGTGACACTTGTAACATATAAACACTTAAAGAGATAGGCTCAGAGATAGGAGGGGGAGTATTGGGCAAAGCACCTAATAATGAGGAATCTTTGTAGACTTTAGGTGAAACATCGGTGAGATGGGTAGAAGATTGCTTGTCGGACATCGATGACATAACGGACTCAGGGGAGGTCATGGATGTCTAATCGTAGTATGTTAGTTGATTAATGGTGATGATCTTCCCTTCATGGGGGAAGCACATATTAGGATAGTGTCCCTAGGGTTAGTTTTGGGGTTAGATAGCCCAAATTTTGTATATGTTGTGTAAAAGATGTAAAGTATTTGAAATATGTGGATGTTTAGCCCAAAGATAGATAGGTGTCAAAGGGGTCACAGACCCTTGTTTTGATAAATAGTCAAGTCAATTTTGAGACTCGCCCATGGTCCGCAGACCATGGTATTGTATAAAGGAAATCTATAAATAGTTAAGTCATAACGAGTCTTAGAGATAACTTTTGATAGATAATTGGGTACACTTAAGGGTTTTTGTTGTCTTGGGAAAGTGTTAAGGCGATAAGGCTCTGCTTCATTTACTTAGGTGAATAAGGGAAGGCTCTTCCAATTGAGCGTGCAGGAGGCCTCAGTAGAGTATGAAGCTTAGTGCCTGGACCCCTGCAACTGAGTGCACAGGGTGGAAGAGTTTGTAATCTGAGAATTGAAGATCAATAAAGACTATTTTGAAGAATTACTATGCATTTATGTTGAAATTATTTATGTTCTCTTATGTTGCTTAATGATATTCTTTTATGAAATAATGACTAAATGTTGCACGAATTCACTGAATCTACCTTAATGATGCATGATACGAATGGTTATCTACTTTTGCGAAGTTAAAATCTATTTCTGTTATGTTTTCTGATGAATTAAGTAGATCTGCATGAACTCAAATCTAGGGTGGGTTATTGGTGCATGGAACTAGGTCAATCTTTTGTTTAAGGTCCACAAAGACTGATCATAGACCTTCAAAAAAGGCTAGAAGCCATTTTAACTTAGTTACAGTGAAAAGCCCTAGAAGGATACTGATCTACGTGAACGCAGATCTGAATTGATAGACATTAGATCCTAAGAACCGTTTATCACTTATCTGAAAATGGGGCACTTAGGCTTCTTGTCTAATTTACAAGAACCTCTCCCACTTCCAAAGCTTTAAATATTCCCAAGTCATATTGATTAACCAATGTGGAATTAAGAAATGCTTGAAAATATAGGTGTATGTTGGTATTTGTTTTTAAACTGGTTATATGCTTTAAAATCTATTGTTTGTGCTGATATGTAAGTGTGATTGAACTAATATATAAATACATATAACAATAACTAATGCAATAGTAAAAACAAACACATAAGACAACAATTTAATTAGGAGTGCACCCAAAAATCTTGGGCTATGTCTCTGTAACCTCTAGTCAACTCGGCTAGGTTCTCTGGAATTATGGTATAAGTCCTTTTTACAAGCTCTTGGCTCAACTCTTACAGTTTTCCACAGAAACAGTGGGTTCAGACACCTTGTTATCCCCTGGCTCTGTAAGCTCTTGCTCTTGGCTCTTGGCTCTTGGATCTGGCTCTTGGCTCTAACTCTAGCTCTTTGGCCCTGTCTTTGGGTCTGGCTCTTGGCTCTAGCTCCTTTCTGCTCTCTATCAATTTACAACCCTCTTGGCTTTTCACTTGACTTCCAAGTGACTCCCTCAACTACTCTTTTTGCTTCTGTGCTATCTCCTTTTCCTTAGCTTCCTTCTTTGTCTTCACTTTCAGCAACAAAATGCCAACAACACCTTCAGCAACCAAATAACTCTATCTCTATCGTTCTGTGGATTTTTAAGCCAAATCTGTGTTGTCTATTCATTTTTCCTTTCGGGCTCCCTATCTTCTAGGCTTTGTCCACTCAAATCCCCTCTCCGAGCATTAGAAATCATTGCTAAATTCCCTCAGGGATGGTGGCCACCTGTGTTGTAACGGAAGGGGCCATCGGGCCTTTGAAATCCCTAAATTTTGGCATTCTTGGCTTACACAGGAAAATACACTAAACATGAGAAAAATCCACAGAAAACACTGCTCATCAGACTTCAAAAGTCCTCAAATCCGCTCTATTTTCCTGTCGAATCCACCTTTGGGCGCTAATGCAATCCCCATCGTTGATCTAAGGGATCCCCGATCCAATGGTCCATATGAGATCTCGAGCAGCCCTTTCGTATGGGAGTATGGCCCACTCTGTCACATGACCCCATCATGATATTGTGATATCACAATCACATATCGCATGGGTCCGAGGTTTTCCATATGGCATGACCGATGTCGATGCCAATTGCGATCCACCGATATCAGCGATCAGCATATCACGAGTCGTTGGGTCTCGCCTTTGCGTCGTGGCATCACTGATTGTGATCCACCGATATCGGTGATCGACATATTGCTCGGCCATATGCCTTTGTTATATCACATGTGCCTTCCTCCGACTCGATATGTTGGGGATCGGCGATCGGGGGTGGCTTCCCTTTTTTTTACTTAATCTGCTCTTTTGCCCTTGTCTGATGTGATTTCCCCTTTTGAAGGGTTTTTTTGCCTTTTTAAGGGATTTTGCCTCTTTTTCTAAGGAACAAAGGGCATCTTCCTTAAGCGATAACTTCTGCATCCTAAGTCCATTTTTTCCCATAGAAGTTGCAGTAGATTTAGGAGGAGAATATATCTGCAATGGGGCTATTTCCAGGAACTTCTTTGTACTTTCATTTTTCCTCTACGAGGAACACCTTGAATTAGGAATCTATCCAAAATCCATTTTGGATCATGCCTTCCCACTAAAAGAACTTTTGGTCTCTGAAAGACTAATATACTGATCTGAATAGTAGATGAGAGTGACTCACCTTCTTATTACAACCTCCCTACACTTGCCTTGAATAGTGCCTTTGAACCAAAGTTTATGACCACTGCCCTTCTAGACAAGCTTGTCTTCCTGGGAAGAGCTACCTTCTTCTTTGCCTTGCTGCAGAACTCCTACTTAGATGGTCACAAAAGCTATTTTGAACTCTCTGCCTTGATTATTAATCCAAGGTGGCTCAAACAAATGTGCAGTACACTTGCTTCACAAAAACTTTCATTTGTACCTATTTGAGAAGCTTCCAACAATAACTGTTAACAACAACAGGCATACAAACAACAACTGGATGGACTAAACTCCTGCTTCAGCAAAGAAATAGATTTCACATCTTGTGAACACCTCCATGTCTTACATCTACATACAAATGATGGACTAGACAACAAGCCCACAAAACATGCCTTTAAAAACAAATGACCCTTCAAGTCAAGCATGTAGAAAAGGACCATTAGGACTCTTTTCAAAAGATGAACATTTCATCACTATCTCCATCTTGGAGACCAAGTCAACTTCTTTCAAGTCAACATTATATGTATATTTAAAGAAATCAGCCCTTCAAGTTAATTACACATACATGTTCAAATACAAGGAAACATCAACATCCTTGTGTTCATGCATCTCATGCTCATGCATGCATTTCATCCTTCAACTTCCACTTAAGCACACTGTAATTTTGAAGCTGAAATGAAATATAATGTTGCAGCAACAAAGTGAGTCTCCTACTCAACCTTTTCCATTCACCATCTTGGTAGAAGCCTGCAACTTACATCTCATCAACAAGAAATGAAAATAGATGCATCAATAGACATGCAATCTTTAATTGGAAAATAAGTCTAACCATTTCTTACCAATCCATTTCAAAGGACTTGCCTTTGTCTGCACATCAGCATCAACATGTTAATCATTTTGAAGCACGTCATTCATGGAAACTTCCTTTCCATTTCTGCCATATTCTCTTTCCACTTTCTTCAGCTTTGGTGGAAGCATTGTTGGATTCAGTGTCCAACATTTTGCAACAAGATGCCTTTGATTATGGTAGTAAGGGCATTGCATGTGCATACTCTTGATAGCATGATTTGCCTTGTCCAAGGGACCTTTGGCTGCTTGCTTCTTTTCCTTGAAAATTTTCTTGTATGTGGCCATTCTCTTCCAACATCTAGAAACATGATGTTTATCCAAACCACAAAAGGAACATGCAACTCTTTTCCCATGCTTATGTGGAAATTTACCATGGTTTACAAAATCAAAAGGAATATGATTAGAACCAGATTTATACCTACCTCTTTCACCTTCATTACCTTCATGAGGAGGTGAATCAAATGAAGAAGTGGCTTCATTTGGAACACCATCAATCTCTTCAAGGCTGTTAGAGTCTTCCCAACTCTCTGGTTCAAGTGTGTGCTTTTGAACACTTGCATCCTGCAAATGATGTTTCAAGCTACTGCATTCCTCCTGAACATAATCTTCACACTCTGCAATGCAACCCCTTCTTGGAGATGTTTCAATGGCCTCCATTGCAGCTTTGGAACTCTCTCCATAAAACTATCCATAGCCAAGACCCAAATACTTAGGTCTTTCTTCAACCATTATTGGTTCAACAATACCTTGTGCATGCTTTCCCAAGCCCTTTCCTTCATAGCCCATCTTGGACATTAGATTGGAACCGATGCCTCTAGTATGTTTTTCAAAAGAAGCAATATAAGCATTCTTAGAAGGACTTGAAGACAAAATGGAATGGTTTACCTCTTCTTCAAGCTGATACTCGACCAAGGCTTCTTGGGAAACAAAGAGATGTGACTCCAACTCATGCATCCTCTTCATGTTCATATTTGCAATATGAAGTTGCCTCTTCATTTCCTCCAGTCTGTTAGAAAGCATCTGCTTCTCTTCCTTCATGGAATTCAGCTGCTCCCTAAGTATGCTGCTCTTTTTTCCATCCTCATACATTTCTCTCACCTTGTCCATCATGATGAACAAGTCCTGCTTCAAGTCTCCATCAAAGAGTCTTGTGATGAAGAAGGAAGAATTCAAGTCTACACTTGAGGAAGTTGTCATTATGCCAATGAACAAAGAACTTCAAACAAGATTAATAAAGAGCTTATTTCAGCAACCTTTTGCAACAAACCTCTTGTGCTTTAAGGATACCTTGAGGTCCTTGGGATAGAAGAATGCCTTCATCCCTTCCTCCTATTTGTCCTTCTTGGACTGAGCTAGCAACAACTTTCCCTTTACCTCTGCAAACTCAAAAAAAATATTTAGTCTCCAAAACAAATATACAATCAACCTCTTGTTGTTCAAACACCTTTCAGACAAGTAGCCTTTGCTTTGTCAATCAAGCATTCTGATATAACCTTCTTGAAGGTGTGGTTAACCAACTTAGGCTCTGATACCACCTGATCTGAAAATGGGGCACTTAGGCTTCTTGTCTAATTTATCCCATTTCCAAAGCTTTAAATATTCCCAAGTCTTACTGATTAACCAATGCAGAATTAAGAAATGCTTGAAAATATAGGTGTATGATGGTATTTATTTTTAAATTGGTTATATGCTTTAAAATCTATTGTTTGTGCTGATATGTAAGTGTGCTTGAACTGATATATAAATACATATAACAATAAATAATGCAGTAGTAAAAACAAACACATAAGAAAACAATTTAATTAGGAGTTCACCCAAAACTCTTGGGCTACATCTCCATGACCTGTAGTCAACTCGACTAGGCTCTCTGGGATTATGTTATAAGTCATTTTTACAAGCTCTTAGCTCAACTCCTGTTGTTTTCCACAAAAACAGTGGGTTCAGACACCATGTTATCCCCTAGCTCTTTAAGCTCTGGCTCTTGGCTCTTGGTTCTAGCTCTTGGCTCTGACTCTAGCTCTTCAGCTCTAACTCTGGCTATGGTTCTTGGCTTTGGCTCCTTTCTGCTCTCTATTAGTTTACAACCCTCTTTGCTTTTCACTTGACTTCCAAGTGACTCACTCAGTCGGTCTTTTTGCTTCTCCGCTGCCTCCTTCACCTTATCTTCCTACTTTGGCTTCACTTTTAGCAACAAAACCCCAACAACACCTTTGGCAACCGACTAACTCTGTCTCTATCATTTTGTGGCTTTTTAAGCCAAATCGGTGTTGTCTGCTCCTTTCAGGCTCCCTGTCTTCTAGTCTTTGTCCGCTCAAATATCCTCTATGAGCATTAGAAATCATTGCTAAACGCCCTCAGGGATGGTGGCCACCTGTGTTGTAATGTAAGGGGCCATCGGGCCTTTGAAATCCCCAAATTTTGGCATTCTCTACCTACACAAGAAAAATCTGCAGAGAACATTGTTCATCGAACTCCAAAAGTCCTCAAATCTGCTCTATTTTCCTATCGATTCTACCTTTGGGTGCTAGTGCAATCCCCATCGTTGATCTATGGGATCCCCGATCCAATGGTCCATATGCGATCTTGGGCAGCCCTTTCATATGGGAGTTAACTGCCAGATGAGGGTTTTTTTCTCTCTCCTCAGTCTGGAGACATGGAAGCCAATGTATGGGCTTGGGCAGAGCCCGACCCAAACCACTTACCACTTTGTTCGTCAGAAAATCCACTTGTTTCATGGATTTCCTTTACATTTAAAAATGCATAAAAATGTTGAATATCCTACAAAATGGCCTTATGGCAGATTTCAAAATTTATCAACTGTCACCTACAGGCCCGTCGGGTCCAACCATCACATTGCATATATATATATATATATATATATATATTATATATATATATATATATATATAATATATAATATATATATATAATATATATATATATATATATATACATCTATACATCTATATATATATATATATATATATATAATATATATATATATATATATATATATATATATATATATATATATATAATATATAGATATAGATAGATCTAACATATATATATATATATATATATATATATATATATATATAATATTATATATATATATAATATATATAATATAATGTCCCACTCTGTCGCATGACCTAGACGCGATATTGTGATATCGCAATCGCATATCACATGGGCCCGCGGTTTCCCATATGGCATGACTGATGTTGACACCGATTGTGATCTACCGATATCGGTGATCGGCATATCGTGCGTTGCGGGGTCTCACTTTTGCCTTGTGGCATCATCGATTGCGATCCACCGATATCGGCGATCGGCATATCGCTCGGCCCGATCCCTTTGTTATATCACATGTGCCTTCCTCCGACCCGATATGTCAGGGATTGGCGATCAGGAGTGGCTTCCCTTTTTTTTTTTACTTAATCCGCTCTTTTTCCTTGGTCCGATTCGATTTCCCCTATTGAAGGGTTTTTTTGCCTTTTTAAAGGATTTTGCCTCTTTTTCTAAGGAACAAAGGGCATTTTCCTTAAGCGATAATGTCTGCATCCTAAGCCCATTTTTGCCCATTCAAGTTGCAGTAGGTTTAGGAGGATAAGATCTCTGCAATGGGGCTATTTCTAGGAACTTCCTTGGACTTTCATTTTTCCTCTGTGAGGAACACCTTGACTTAGGAATCTATCCAAAATCCATTTTGGATCAATCACATGTCCCTGGATGAAGAAAGCTAGTTCTACCATCCCCCAATACTACTTCGGGTGAGCTTGCAGCGTGTGCTATGCAGGTTATTTTCGAAAGGGCCAACAATTAGGGTTTTGTTGGTTGGCACGAACAAATCTAAACTTGCTTTAGGCCCCCTTAAGCCAACAAATGGTTTTGTTGCTAAGACCGAGATCTATCTAAGAGATGTGCAGTAAATGGTTTCCGACGAAGAAAGAACTTGATAAGTGGATTGATCAGAAATAGCAAGCGTTTACGACCCAAGAAAACAACAATCCTGAATTATCCAAGGAGTAGTGGTTGCAGAGATTTTTTTTATATAGACAAGATCGATGTGTTCTTATGTTTCTTCCCTAAAGAACTATACGAGTGGTTGTCCAAGTTAGCTGATAGTCAAGGGACGTGGAGGCTTGACGGTCCTATAGTGTGGACCCCTAAACTGGTGCGACATCTGGAAGCATTAGGAAGCAGAAGCCTTGGATATCGCGATGAGTCTACATGCATCACCTATTCTGGATATGAACCTTGCGGTACAACAGATTCATTTGTAGCTGGAGAGCCTACACTTAGAGTTGCAGAGCCTGAATAAAGGACAGGAAGCTAAGCTGGAGGTGCATGCCAAAATCTGGTGTCTCAAATGTAAGAGTCATGGATATGATAAGGATCATTGCCCAGTCTTTAAGAATTATATTATAGGGGGAGGACCTGTACCCCTGAAACCAGAGATTAATATTGCTACAAGCATGGGAGTTGTGCTATGGTGCACTATTTGGCATGTTACACGGCAACATGCTATAGATAACTGCCACCTACTGTAGAAGTTTGTACAGACCCCTCAACATTTTTTTGTAATTTCTATAAGTCCATAGGGCAAGATGAGTGCCATTATAGAAGTTACGAGTTAATGATGGATAGAACCCCTACCTATAGAAGGCAGGTAGAAAGTCAGCCTTAGGATCAAGGCATAGGAGAATTGCATGAGGGATTCCAAGGTTGAGGACGTGGGAGAGGTGTTGGACCAGGAGGAGTGCGTGGGCCAATAATTTGCTATAACTGTGGCTAAGCAGGGCACTTCATGCGCGATTGTACAAATCCCAAACATCACTCGTGCCAATATTGTCGACAGTTTGAT
This sequence comes from Pinus taeda, assembly GCA_000404065.3. Classification (NCBI taxonomy): domain Eukaryota; kingdom Viridiplantae; phylum Streptophyta; class Pinopsida; order Pinales; family Pinaceae; genus Pinus; species Pinus taeda. The sequence goes on along the minus strand of APFE031418532.1, from coordinate 170,125 downwards.
CGTGTCATAGAGGAATGTTTGATCCTTATGGAAAAGATTCAAGAGAAGAAGATGCAGCCCCAATAACATACGCAAAACATTTAGATGATGAGGGCTGAGCCCCATGAAGAGGATCTGAATATAAACATTGTGTTAAGAAGTGGTGCAGCAACTGGCACAGATAAAGGTAAGCAACCTGACGAAGAGGGATGGGTAAGCAAGGTTGCTAAGAAGGAAGTTGACTTTGATTTGAATCACGCTAAAGAAACATTCTTGGAAGCAAAGAAGAACTTCGCTGAGGCCTCCACCTCAAGAAGTTAGGAGAAAATGCTTGAGACTAATGCAACTCAAGAAGTAAATCCTTCAATCTTAGCTACCTTTCTAAAGACTTGCATGAAGCTTCTATGCGATCAGAAAGTAGTTGAAGGATTACAAGACTTAATAAACAAGTGCATGAATAAGGAAAAGACTCCTACAAAGTAGTGCACAGTAAGGAATATTGGCAAGCATAAGGCACGAACAGGGTGCGAGATGAGGCTAACTGTGTAGATAGGTGAATATGAAATGGACTAGGTCATCTTAGATTTGGGGTCTAATGTGAATGTCTTGCCTAAGTACACATGGGAAAGGATGGGGAGACCTATGCTGCAGTGGTCTCTTATTTAGTTATGCATCGAAAATGAGTAGAAGATTATTCCAATGGGGTACTTATATTAAGTAACAGTGGACATTGAGGGTGCGAATGCGCTGGATGATTTTGAGGTCATTAAGACAGTGGATGATAGTAACCCTACCCCCTGCTGCTAGGAATCATTTGGGCTATTGATATGAACCGTGTAATCAACTTGAAGAAGCGAAAGATGTCCTTTGAGAAGAATTCACTCAGGGTAATAGTGCCATTAGACCTTGTAGAGGGAGCATGTTATACAAAACCTGTGTGAGACTATGTAGAAAGTGACGATGATCTTGATCAAATATATAAGATAACAGTGCGTGATGAGGATTGGACCAATCCTACAACAGATGGACAAATCACATGTGACAAGGATAACTCCTACACCTCAGATTCATATGAAGAGCTTGAGAATTGGTAGAATAGGTTGCATGAAGTATCTACGCTATGCTACAATATGATGACCAAGTTGCTAAGGTGTGTTTCGACTGAGGTAAGAAAACTTCCACATTATGATGGGTTGACTGATGTGGAATTGTTTTTGGATGAATTTGAATGAGAAGTATCGGAAGAGCATCGATTCTAGGCATTGGAATTGGCATTGCGTGCTACGCCTGCCCATTGGTGGGGTATGCACAAGGAGAGCTTTGTTGGATGGAGAGAATACCGCAAAATGATGAAGTTAAGGTTTGGTTGTGCTAACACCAGGATAACAGAAAAATACAGTGGGAAGGATGATCCACGCGATCATTTAGCATGATGGAATAGGGCCTAGGGAACCATAATGGGTGCATATATTCTGTCATATGCTAGATACAATCCCAATGAACTGGTATTTGGAGACAAATCTTCACGATGGAACGACTGAATGGGATGTTTTAAGGGAGAGTTTTCTATTAACGTTCAACTTTGAGGATGGGTTTGAGAGCATCAATGAGGTGCTCCAAGAAATTAAAGAAACTATATTCAGAACAGCGAAGGAACCTATAGAATAGACTCATCTAGATTGGAGTACACATCTATGCCATGCATTGGAATGCTATAATGTGACTTCTGATGAAGATGATGACCCGCAAAATATTACCATCCTTGAGACCGAAGGTAGCAAACCTAGATATATCAAAGCCCCTAAAAACTTGTCAGGTAAACATTGGGTTAGAAAAAGAACCCAAGTTTGCAAAGATAGGAGATTATTGGGACGAAGATATAGTTGATAAGGTAGCTACGATGATGTGAGACTGCCAGGATTTGTTCCCAACAAAGTTTTCGAATCTGAAAGGAATTGTCAGAGATCTCGGTGCTATGAAGATTACATTGAAACTGGATGCAAAGCCTATTAAGTAGTGACCTCATCGATTGAATCCAAATTAAAAAATAAAAGGTTTGCATAGAACTAGATAAGGCGTTAGAAGCTGGCATTATTGAGTTTGTAGAAGAATTTGATTGGGAAAGCCCAATGTTGGTCCAAGAAAAGAAACAAAAGGGTGAAATCTACATATGCATAGATTTGTGGAAGTTGAATGATACTTGTGTTCATGACCCATTTCCGACACCATTTATTGACAAATTATTAGAGAATGTCAGCGAACAACAATCATAATTGTTCACTGATTGATTTTTAGGTTATCATCAAATAAAGATCGCGCTAGAGGATAGAAGCAAAACAACCTTCATGACTGAATGGGGGTGCTTCTAATATACAATTATGCCATTATGATTGAAGAACGTGCCTACAATATTTTCTTGGGTAGTGATCACAACGCTCAAGGAATTTATTCATAAGTTCCTAGAAGTATATTTTGATGATTGGACCATGTTTGGGTTGGTGAAGCACCGTGTTGCGAGCTTGTGCCTCACGCTGGATACATGTCAAAGATTTCAGATCGTGCTGAACTTGAAGAAGTGTATATTCTGTGTGCCTTTTGGGATTTTTCTCGGCCACATTGTTTGTAAGAAGGGATTGATGGTGGACCCTGTGAAGATTGTTGTTATTGTGAATTTGGTGTTGGGTTGTGTTATATTCTTTCCACGACTAACCAACGTAGTGAACCGGTGGGTTAGAGGGGGGGCAGAGCCCCCCCTTCATTGCGCCGATTGTGAGTTGGGGGGGGGGGGGGGGGGTGGATGGGGGGGTGGCAGCTCCCCATGTCTAAGGGTTTTGAGGGGGGTAGGTAGCCCCCATCTACGGGGTCCAAGCTGGTAGTCTCGGTTTTGGGCTGTGTATATGTGTTTTATGTGTTATGATCTTGCATTGTTTATTTTTTGTGTTCTATAATTCGTATGCAGGTAATTTCTGTACGGGGTTAAAACGTGCATTTGGTATCAGAGTTGTTTTGGCTTCAAGGGGATGCCTTTGTTGGTGATGGGTTTTGCTTGGGCTTGTGGTAGACCCTATTTAGTGGGAGATCTGCGAGATCGATTTTAGTGGTAAAATAAGATGGCAAGCAGTGGAAAGATAGAGATCGAGAAATTTAATTATCAAAGTTTTGAGTTATGGAAACTCAAGATGGAGGATTTGTTGGTGGATAAAGATCAATGGATCATGGCAGATCTAGGTACTAAACCAATGGGAGTGTCCGATGAAGAATGTAAGAAGTTGGATCAGAAGGAAAAGAGCATAATATGATTGTGTGTCTCAGATTCATTATTGCTTAATGTATTTGGGGAAGCTACAATGAAGGCTTTATGGGACAAGTTAGGGACTTTGTACCAGTCTAAGTCTCTGGTGAATAAATTGTTCCTGTGGAAAAAGTTGTATAACCTAAGGATGAAAGATGGAGACTCGGTGACAGAGAATCTGAATGCATTTAATACTATGGTAAGTCAGTTAGCATCTGTTGATATTAAAATTTCACATGAAGATAAGTGCATCAGTTTATTGTGTTCTCTACTAGATTCATGGGATAGTCTGATTATTGCAATAGGTAGCAATGCAACTACCTTGCATTTTGATGAAATAGTCTCATCCTTGTTGGCGGAGGATATGAGATGGAAAAATGTGGAGAGCCAGAATGGTGATGCCTTGTTTGTACAAGGACAGTCCCAGAACAGAAACAAAAATAAGTCATCAAGTGGGAGATCTAAATCTAGAGGGATATCTAAATCTCCAGGAAAACCTATAAAGGTGGTGTGCTGGAAATGCGAAAAGGAAGGGCACTACAAAATGGACTGTAAATCTAAAGCTCCTGATAAAGGAAAATGATATGATGATGCTCCTTCTGTAGAGGCAAAAACCACCTCAGATGAAGGTGGGGATGTGTATTTGGCTTCTTCAAGTACACATGTAGATCATGAGGAATGGTTGATTGACTCAGGGCATCCTTTCACTTCACTCCCCGTAGAGAGTGGTTCTACGAGTATGAGAAATACAATGGTGGTGATGTTTTCTTAGGGGATGATAGGAAGGCTAGAATCATTGGTCGTGGAAAAGTAAAGTTGAAGTTGCGAGGTGGAAGGGTTAGAACACTTCCAGGTGTTCTACATATTCCTGCATTGGCGAGAAATCTGATTTCTGTAAGCAAGTTGGATGGTGCAGGTGTAAAAACAATGTTCAGGAAGGATACCTGCACGATGGTTCAGGGAGCACTGGTATTGATGCGGGGAGTTTAGAATGGAACTTTGTACAAGCTGCAAGGTAGCACTATTGTTGATGGGTGCAACAATTTTATCATTCTTGAAGCTGGAGTAGAAACTCTAGTGGTCTCTGGAGAGAAGACCATGTTGTGGCATCAAAGGCTTGGAGATATTGGAGAGAGGGGCCTTCTAATACTTCATGGTAAGGGTATGGTAGAAGGGAAGCAAAATTGGGTAAGTTTCCCCTCTGGTGGTAAGAGGGAAAAACAGATATTAGAGCTTGTGCAGAGTGATGTGTTTGGACCTGGGAAGATTCCATCACTGGGTAAGTCTATGTACTATGTATCATTTATAGATGACTTCTCAAGGAATACATGGATATATTTCCTTAAGAAGAAATCTGAAGTCTTTGACAGGTTTAAAGAATTTAAGGCTTTGGTGGAAAACCAGACAGAGAAGAAGATAAAGGTGTTGAGGACAGATAACGGTGGAGAGTTTTGCAGTAAGGAGAAGATGGTGACAACACCTATTCTGATGTTTCCCAACTGGAAAAAGGAGTTTCATGTGCATGTTGATGCCTCCTGTATTGCGCTAGGAGTAGTATCAACCCAGGCAAGAGAGGGAAATATTAATAATCCAATAGCTTTCACGAGCAGAAAGCTATCCAAAGCTAAGAAGAATTACTCCACTACAGAGCATGAAGGGTTGACGATGGTTTATGTGCTATAGAAATTCAAACATTATTTGTGGGGCAGACACTTCAAGATGTATAAAGATCACTCCATGTCGAAGTACCTGGTCAATAAGCTTTTGTTGGGGGGAAAGATTTGTTGATGGTTGCTATTGTTCTAGGAGTATGAATTCAAAGTGATTGTGAAGCCTGGATGGTTGAATACAAGCCCAGACCATCTCTCAAGGATTGCAATAGGGGAAGAACCTAGTAATTTGGAGGAAGGAATGCTAGACGATATTTCTTTGTGGTGCGCGTCGCTGATGATCACTTTGCTGATATTATTTGGTTTTTAACAATGAGAACAACTCTAGAAAGCTATTCCACTCAACAAAAGAAGGATTTAGTAGTTCGTGCTACATATTTTTCAATAATTGTGGGTCATTTATATAAAATGGGTACAAACGAGATATTTCGTAGATCTGTTTCGAAGCTTGAATGCGCCAGTATCTTAGTTGAAGCTCATGGAGGACTGGGAGGAGGCCAATATGCAGGGAAAGTGACCGTGCAGAAGATCTTGCACTTTGGGTTATGGTTTCCAGAGTTGCACAAGGATTCTAAGGCATATTCTAAGGCATGTAATGCTTGCCAAAGGACAGGGTAGCCTTTGCAAAGGGATGAACTGCCTTTAAATTCTCAAGTTTTGTTGCAGGTATTTGAGAAATCGGCCATTGATTTTATCGGTCCCATATAATCACCAAGTAAGAAGACAGGCACGCGGTATCTTCATCCCTTAGAAGTGTACCATGCACCCTCCTTGGCTCCCTTGATCACATGATGCACTTGGGAAGGTCGAAGCTCAACACTTTAGCCTTCAGATTTACACCCTACTCTCTCTTGGCTTCTCTTGAGTGCATAACGCACTTGGGAAGGTGAGAGCTTCATCTCTTCAACCTTCGACAGTGGAACCTACACCCTATTGGATTCTCTTAAGTGCATAACACACTTGGGAAGGTCAAAGATTTATCCCTTCAACCTTTGACAATACACCCTACACCCTCCTTGGTTCTCTTGAGTGCATAGTACACTTTTGAAGCTTGAGTAGGCTTCCTTCATCCTTCATACCTACACCCTATGCCCTTCCTTGAGCTTCCTATCTCCAGTTGAGCACACTAGCACATCCTAAAGCCCTGAAGCACTCAACCTTCCATCCTTGGCAGTGCACCCTATGCCCATAATTTTCCTTGTTCTTCCCGAGCACATTGTTAAGTCATGAACAAAATTTTTTCACGAGACATGATAGAATAGGGGAATTTTCAGAATAATGTTTGCTTTCCATGAGTGATCTTAGCTGCACGTATTCTGGAAATACATTTCAAATATGCGTGAAGAGATTGGGAAAATAGGGTAGTCAAAGGAAACATTCAAGAACAAAGAACACATGACATGACAAAATGGAGAATATTGAAATCTTGATGATCAAAGTAGCTCGTAAGACTTCATATAATAAAAGACCTGTTGGAGGGTGAAAACGTCAACAACATGAAAGTTTCATAAAATATTGAAGATGAAAGTGGCAACATTGTCACCTATCAAGAAGGTCCATGTCATCAGTCACTATGAGTCCAAGTCACCAATGTTAGTGACTTGTCATGTTCTCACCACATGATGATGTGGAAATCATGAAGTAATCATGTAACTATTTTAAAGACAAAGACGTAGAAGTCCAGAAGTTATGTATGGACAAAAGAGCCATGGGAATAAGTTTAAAAGACATGTAATTCCAAATTTAACATGTAATTCAAAAATTCATTTAGAAGTCTATGATTTAAATGGAAGTCCAAATCTCATAAAAGTTGAAAAGTCATATGAGAAACTAAAGAGTCATGGGGATGTGAAATGTCATGCCTCAAGTTATAAAATGAACCTCATTACTCAGGAAAAATACTTTTCAACTTGGATTCTCCCATAAGGATTTAGAGAGATAGAGATAGTACTTTTGGGGAGCAAGTAGTAGCTGTAACGCTCCACTATTGGAGCTAGTGATGTTCATTGTACTCATGTATCTTGGAATTTTTTCTTAATACTTGAAGCCATTTGGCCAGCACATTTTCATGCATGGATCATGGATGTTTTGAGACAATTACTCTAATATTTGTAGTTTATGTTGGTTATCATATGTACTAAAGTAATTGAACTATTTCAATGACTTGGTGCTAAACTTGCTGGAAATGTGTTCTGATGATTTTAATGATCGTAACATCTATGTGAACTATTTCACTTGATGTCTAATGATTCTTCCTTATTTATATGCATGCATCTCTACTATATTAGTAATATTACTTCTCTTAGAGGCTCACTTTTTCTTCCTTGTAGTAAAATAACCTTGATACATTTATAATCAAACATTCGACAAGGCACACTCTCTTTCTCATTCAAAAGCACATGCACACTACTCTCTCATGCTAACTACCGAAGCTAAGGAAAATCTCTAAGTTAATGGTAGTTGGGCCATATTTTCGGATGGCTCCTACACCAAATGGTGTGAGGTCTAATTGGGACCTCATATCGAGGAGATCACCTATATGTTAGTGGGTTCCAACACTGCCAACACCAACTAAGGATTCTTTGAACTTGGAAAGGATAATTGGTTTGAATCTGATGCATTTAGATTTATTTATGAAGAATATGGGTATATCTACAAAAAGAATAACCACATTACAAACCTGAACTTTAACCCTAAAAGCACAAGAAATAACATGAGTAATTACTAAAAGAAAAAGTTGGGTCCAAAAACTTTGATACACACTTTATCTAGTGGAAGAATATATTAGAAGATGAAACCACATGGGAAATGAAGACTTTGCCTCAAGGAATTCATCTTTGACCATGCTTTAAGGTTGAACATTTCAAATAGGGACAACTTGTAATAAACCAAATATAATTATATAATAATTATTGTAATATCTTAGATTCAAATACCTACATGAAGGGTTATGTTAAATATTTTGTTTTCATTCATGTCAAAATTAGGGGGTGCCCAATCAAAAGGTTTATCAGAAAGTTCATAGCCAAGTGAAAAGGAGCAATGAACAATCTTAAGAGATAGAGATTTAGCCATCAAATAGGCATTCATCAATCGGAACTTGGAGCATTGGCTATAGGATCATGTAATCTTGATATCGAATAGGGTTAGAACCTGATCACATCCCCAAGTCTTGAAGCACTAAGGTAAATCACCCTTAGAATGTATAATAGGTATTAGATGTTTTTTTTAAAGTATTAACATGAATAGGGTGCTACTAGTGTTTGAAACAAAATTGATTAATCAATAATGCTTGTTACAATTTGATTAAGGTGTGATTAGAAAACATTGGATGGGTTTAGAAAGGTTAGGCATATCAGAAACTGGATGCTTTTTTGATTGAGTGTCTTGGTATGATGTGAGAATACATCAAAAATCCACAATCTACATTGGGTGGAAATTACTATGAATGTTTATGATGTGCAATCCACTTAATGGATCAAAAAAATCATAATTGCAACATCAAATGACAGACACTCCATCAGGTGAAAACTATTTTCTTGGTTCTAGGATGGAAAATTCCAGATGGATCCAATAACTAGTGTTACATGAGATCAATGGTTGTAGTGCACACCATGTGACACAATAATGGTGGATCTCGTACTAGGGTACTGGATTACGAGGATACTAAGATGAGTAACACTTCAAAATCATATATGGTATTAGGTATGATAGAGAATATATTATCAATGGTAAATCATGCCAAATATTTTAAACATTATGTCCATTAATAGAAAGGGTTACCAGAGTACCAGAGTAATGGGGTACTAGGATGGATAACAATGTATGAGCCTCCAATATGTGGTGTTTCATTATGAACATTGAGGTCACAACATATGGTTGTAGGTTCTCAATGGTTTAGAGCTTGAAGCTAAAGGATATGGTGAAACAACACCCCTTACCCAACACATAGAGTAGGAGGTGGTGACTGTGCATACCCAATATTAAAATTATGATTATGAAAAATGGGGTATAAAATTTTGACCTTTTCCAAAATTATCTAAACTTAGAATAAAAAACACCATTGCATTCATCTTGTTGAGACAAATCTAGTGATATGAAATTTTTCCTCAATCTGACCTCCAAATTGAGAAATATTTCCTCTCAAAGAATAAGCTTGCCACATCCTCTAACTGCCATATGGCAGTCAGACTCTTGAACCAATTTGCATCAGCCTTCTCCACTCACCTACTTGGAGCTCTTCATTGTGTCTAACCTAATCCATTGGTCATGGATTAGCCATGTCGTCCCAAGGCTTTCATTGTATCTCTCCTCATACCTCCAGATGACATCTAGGGACGCATCATCCCGTTCTTTCCATGTCGACAATTACCTAGCATGCTTCTTTTATAACCACTAGGGTCATGTCATTAGGATTACTTGTGAAGTGGGCCATATGGCCTCCTTTCCTCATTGGCATTCCTTTCCACTCTTAACTAAGATCTCAATCTATCCTATGAAACCTTGCTTCCTTCAACCTTGTGCCTCCTTTCTTGCACCTCTTTACTTTTCTAGGGAGATATCATAAGTCTAACTAGGTCGACAAGACCTCCTCTCCACTAATTGAGTACGCACTTTTCCAACGTGGTATGACTTATGTCATCCTATAAGGCCTTTCCTAACACTTTCAATCCACCCCAACATTCCTCCGGGCTAAGACCTCCAAGTTGACATAAAGTGACATCTTCATGTACTTACTATCCGGACGCTTTATCCTTGTGTCTCCATCTACTACTCTTCTCAAATAACCTCGGTGGGGTCACTTCTACACATGCTCCTTGCTCCTGATTGGTACATGTGGTGACTCCACCACATCATCCTGCTTGTTCTAACCAATTTCTTTTCATTACATCCTCCCTTATACCTATGATTTTATTGCAGCAAGGTGACATGTCAAGGGTCCACCTCTGACCAATAACAAGACCGTTGATTTGGCGTGTCAACAAATTCATCCCAACTAACATTCTATTGCCAATGTGCATATGATAATTCACTAGTTATTTTGGGTTATACTCTCTGGGCCACCTCATCCTCATTCACCCAATACTGTGAAGGGATATATCGGTGCATCGATAACAACTTCCCATGACTAGTGTTCTACCTTATCAGGGGATAAGGATTAGATAACTACTTTATAAGTCTAAGTTTCATTCCTCTTCCACCACAACATTGCCCACACTCGACCTCTTCCATGACCTGACCATGGAAATCTTAAAAAGCCTTAAGCATTACGCCCGATTTGGATTTCAACAAGCATCATGAGAGTTTGTTCTAGCTCACTGTTGAGCACTTTTTGTTGGTTATTTTGGCTATGAATCTACCTTAAAGGCTCTATAAGAATCATGATCAAAACCCGTGTTTGGTACTAAAAGTGACTGCTTCCCTCCTAAGATTGGGTGAAGGCCACTCCACTTAGTTCATGTCCATCATACATTAACCATGCTAAAATAGGGGATTCCCTAGCATCTCGACATAGGCACTCCTGTAGCCAATCTCTACTATATTGGGCCTACAGTAAGCTCATGGAAGATTGTACCTCCCATACCATACACCAAGGGTTTCCTATTTCAGAACAAGCATGCAAACAACTTTATGGAACCTCTCAAGGGTTACCGGGGCATTACACTACTAGCAGTGACTTTCGACCACCAGCAATAGTGCCCCCAGGGAACGAATGTAGGTTGTGGGTAATGCATGGCTGAGAGGCTACTTAAGTATAGGGCACAGGGCTTAACTGAACATAAAAGAGGAACAATTCCCTTAGCAATAACACAATGCCTTCTAAATGGATTCATAGGCTTATAGCCAATAAGATATATATATATATATATATATAATATATATATATATATATATAGAGAGAGAGAGAGAGAGAGAGAGAGAGAGAGAGATACATATACACACACATAGACTCTTTCAACACAAATGTCATCCATGTAACTATGATTCATTGATAAAATTGGTCCTTATGCCAGTATTTGTCACATAATTTGTTCAAAACTTTGTAGATGTTTTTAATTCCTTCAAGGATTCACTGTACATGCTATTTATTCAGTTACAATAGAGCACATTCAAATATTTCTTAAGCAAACTATTTTAACTTAGAAATGTAACCTAATCCTGCTTAGTAAGTGTATACAGTACATCTCATACCATTAAGAATCTTAAGGACAACAATGCAGTCATTACTTATCTATGGGAGATATGAGATTTTCATGTACACGATAGGGATGCACTATTAGATTAAATCTAGGAACATAAACCAAGTTATCTCAACTTAAGAAACAACCCCATTGACTTCACTAAGAAAGCATTTCACTAGTGCAATCCCAGCACTATCACTAGTGAACCCTTCTTGTAGTAGAAGGTTAGCATAAACCATATATCCTATGAAACATTCATGCTTATCATTTAGCATATCTATATAATGATTCAAGTCTTATCATGCAAATCATTAGCCTACTAGTCATCCACATTTCAATCTACAAGCCATACAAGGTTTACACATAAGAAATACTTAACTTGGATTTATCATGAATATGGGCTACTGAGTTTGAGACTTCAACTGTCCACCCAACCATAGACAAGTTGCAACCAAGCTACTTTCAGTTGTCACCCTCGAGCCAAATTCCAAGTGTATGAGATGGTGTTGCTCAAGGGAATAAACACCAATATACTAGATAAAATAGGGACTCCAAAGGTTCTTCTTCCTCCACCCACCAACTTCTCAATAGTTTACCAATGCACAGGGAGCTCGAGAGACCATCTACCTCCACCCTGCAGTTATCCAACGAAGGACAACCTGTAATCATAGAAGAAGATGGCTTCTACCTCTCCCCTCTTTTGCATTGCCTCCTGCAACTATATTCTCGTTTTTTCTGCTATGCAGATCTCAAACTCTTTGAGGTTTCTACCCACTTCTCCTCAATGAATGCTCTTGTAGTGCAATCCCCTTTCCTGTAGAATTCAGGCTCTCTTTCCCACTCTAGTATGGTATCATGTTCTCTCTCTTTTATTTTTTTAATTAACTCTATCCCCCAAGGTTGAGCTCTCTCTCCATGAATAAGAATGAGTCTCACTCCTTGTTATAGGTCATTTTGTCATATCTGGTCAATAAGCCTACAAACTGGATCAATCAACATCCATGAACACCTTGTCATCATCCCTACACAAAGCCCTAATCATGACTCTTCAAAATCCCTATGTTTCTGGGTTTGAATGCTTCATTTTAGTGCTTTTAATGCCCAACACACCTGAACCGTGTAGGGACCTACGTTCAACAACAGGTTGCCCAGTTCTGCACTAGTGTTGATCAACAATAGATTGTCCCTTGTTGGGCATGTGCTGATTCTAGAAATTTGGGAAAACTAAAAAGAATCCTAAAGCTTCCTCTTCCAGAATCTTCTAGGAGTTGTTACAACCATTTAACTTGGATAAGAACTTTGAATCCTATCTTATCCTACCTTGGAGATCTCACCTCTTATCCCTTGAGCTCATCCTCCCATCAAGAGTGGATCTCAAGCCTAGATTGGTAAATGGATAAGAATTCATAAACTACCACACTCTCCTATAAATATACAACCATCTACAACATTAGGGTTCACTTTTGGAGACTAAGCATACCTTCATGTTGTCATTTTGAATCTAAGAGAGTTATCATTTCCATGCATTAGGGTGACATTGAGGTGTGTTTTGTGACAAGGAAGGATAAGTCAACTTGGGGAGATTTATACATTATCAACTTCCATATTTTGTTGTAAACTCTCTCCTTTTCATATTAATACAAAGATTATATCATTTTCATATGTGTCTTATGTTATGTTTACATTCATATATTTCAATGCTATGTTGATCAATTGAATAGAGTAGCTGGATAATGCTACATAGATGTCGTAGATCTTTTAGCTTGTGTTGATGATATGTGAAAGTTCTAATTATAGCAATTAGAGCTATGATTGGAGCTTACAAGCCAAGAAGAGAGAAGAGCTTGCAAGGGATGCCAAGTAGGCCTCTTTCCATTCTCCAATTTCTCTAAGGGGGACTTTATATTCTTTGTTTTTTGTTGTTCTAGGCCAGATCACTAGGTCTAGGGAAAATACTTATGTCCATAGTAGTAAATTATGAATAACAAATTGGTGACCATACTGGGGAATGATTCATTCCCTTAGTCGTTCCCTTGACCTTAGCCCTTGTTACACCTCTTGAATAGAGCTTGAATGCCTAATTCAGTCTGAATTGACACTAGGAAGATCTTTTATTGAGATGCATTTGATTTTTTGTGTCAGAAATTGGCTTTTCTTGATTTGTGCTCCCCATAGTCTACTAATAGAGCATTGCAACAGTCTCTCGCCTTATCTCCACCTGAGTTATAGAGAACCAATAGCCTATTTACACCTATTTTGATCCTTGTTTCATGCAAGAAATTTCATTTTTATGTTTTTCTATTTGATTATCTTGGTTCCAGTTGGTCCTTCTTTTGTCCTTGAGTATGTTTTGGTCTCTCAGATGTCATCAACTTGTTTTCTTTTGGTTTTGATTGCATTTGATAATAATTTGTTTATATTTTTCTTTGTCTTGTCATTAGGCAATTAGCAAACTGATTTCTTGATCATTGTGTTGCTTTAGGGAATTGGTGTTTCAATCATTGTTCTGAAACAATGTTGGACCCACCAACATCTTATGGGATCTCACAAGTCAAAAGTTCCAACTAAACCTCAGACCATTTGGTATAGGAGTACCAGCAATGAGTAGTACAATATTGCCTTGATCGCGGTTGCACGCAAAGGTAAGTAAGATGTCGTTGTTGGTAGCAAGGGTGTGACCTGTGCAGAAAGTCAAAGGAAGGTGCATGAAAGGCTCTACACACAGAATGGGGAAATGAGTGAACCCCATAGAAACCTGTGATAGCATGCATCTTGGAAGAAAACACATGAGAAGAAATACATCACAAGCTGGAAGGCAGGATAGCTGACAATCCAAAGTGATAGTTATACAAATAACACATTTCGATAATATTCATACAAACATATACAGAACAATCCATACATATATGTGTAAATAATAGATACATATATCATTAGAGTAACCAACATAGCTGAACTACAAAAACAACATATGCATGAAACGCGTTGGCTCTATTATATTAACAAAGTGAAAGATCCAATCATACATACAACCATGACCAACCACTAGTCTTGGTAGTGGAACATTACAATCATTGTTGCCTGCTCCTCCAAAGAGATGTATTAGCTTTGAACCATGGAGAAGCCAAGGATCATTACAATACACTCCAAGCTTTCTCTAAGTTACCCCTATAGGAATCTTGGCTCCCAAAATCTTTTTCAATGAGTTATGAGGTTCTATAAATAGCAAAGGGTGGGCTGATCCTTGACATTCCCCTTTGTGACTCTTCACCTACCCTCATGACTCTTAAACTACTACATGACTGTTACATTCTACTATTGACACTTGGTATTTCACTTTTACAACATGTTAGATTACAATATGCACATGTACCCATGTGAGATAAACATAGGCTTGAGTAATCCATGCAAGACATCACTAAGACTCAGAAAACTATGGGAAGGCCAACTCTTCGACATCATCGTGATGATAAACAATGGCAAACTAATGCCAAGCTTGGTAGTTTGGGATGGTTTCTATGTACTCTAAGGTGACATCCTTCTGAAAGTGAACTCTTACCTTCGTTGCATTTAGGTACACCAATTTGGCTCCTCTGTCCAACTCATCTAATAGCATGTGCAACATAGTCTTGAGTGCAACCGGACCAACAACATACTGATGCATGGTGTCTGCGTTGATCTCCAAGTCTGTGCTGGTGGCTACGCGCATGAACTCATCAAAGTACATGTCCAACTCCAGCGAAACTTGATTCTTTGTCTTTGCCTCGGTGATTGTGCCAATGGATTGGATCGCATGCTTGTGCACAATGACATCCATGCTCCTGAACACCCGTGCATGTGAAGTCTGTAAACTGGTGATGAACTGAAGGAATTCCTCATAGTTCTGTATCTGACTCTGGATGTGTGCCTTCAACTCTACCACCTTTGTCTTCATCATCTTTGGCAAGTGAAATGGGGCTCCTTTGTACCTCATCGTCCATGTTTTCATGTGATCGATAACAGTGTGCATATATGACAAGATGTGTACTCTCCTAGCATAGCACTACTGCCAACCATTGAGATGGAAAAAGTACCTATGCATGGTGATGAATCTAGAATACAACATCCACATGAATATCTCGAGAGACGATACTTCATTCAATATCACCCTCCTCAACTCTACTCTGGCGGATGCTGTCACCTATTCTTCTTCCTACTTGGTCGCTTGTGATTCTTTAGCCATGTGCTCGTTTTGAGCTATCAAGAATCTAGCACTCGAGCTAGTGCCTTAGGAATGTGCTCTGGTAGCATCGTCCAATGCTTCTGGATGCTTGCACACATTGGACACAATCACTCATTATTCAAACTGAATAGGAGGTACATGGAAATCCGGAGTAGGCACTTTGTGTGATTGAACAACTCTATGTTGTGACTCATCGAAAGTTATGTTGTGCATCTTGACCTCCAGATTATCTTCAAGGATCTTAGTGTTTCCTTGATCTCTTGGGACTTTCTCTGCTTCCAGATCTGGTGAAGTTGGTGGAGTGACCTCTTGGTCTTGAGGCATGAGGTCAATATCCTGATCTGACTCTGGCTTAACCATATCTATTTCCATCTACTCTAGCATTTGTTCAATCTCTTGAGCCAAGTCCTACTGCTGCAACTGTTCACCCTATCTACTCTGTGCCAGCTACTCAGATGATTATATAACCTGTATGGGCATAATTTCATTAATTTGTGCATGTTGCACCTCTTGCTATACCTATTCCTACTGCCCTTCCTTCTCTCTTCTACACAACTCCTATTCTTCCCTGAGTTGTCACTTCAAATCCTGCAACTCCTTTTTCGTTTCCTCCATCCTTTGTTTCTCTCCTTACCCTTGCGTGATCCTTCTATCACACTGTCACCTCTTAGCCTCAATCTCCAAAGCTACTTTCAACACAAGTGGATCTGATTTGAACTTGCAACCTTGCTATGCATCTGCGTTTTCAACAAAATTTCTCTTGCCTTTGTCACACGCAGGTCTCCTACCCTCTGTTGCTACTAATGATGCTTCTCTTGGAGATGTTGCTTCCTTCTTCTTTTCTAACTGCTCTACAACTATGATGACTGATTCATTGAGCTTGGAGAAGTGATAGAAGTATCTCCATGGGTCTTCCTCAAGCCAATGACACGCCCCATGGATCTAAGTATGTTGCACTCTCGTACAATGGTCCTTCACTAAGCAATGTACGTCATACAGATTGAAAATTCTAGTGTCGAAGGTGAATCTCTTGAACTCCTCAGTTTCGGCCTTAACATGCTTGAGATTCCATATCTCAAACAACTCGATCCACAAAGGAAGAGTAGGATAAGGTGCCTTTTTCTTCCTGTGCAACCTCGCTGACAACCCTATCAAGATGTGATATGAAACCTCTTGCATGACAAGCTTATCCATGGAAAACTTAAGTAAAAGGTGCGGAGCCTTCTCCACATTGTACATCTATATGAAGGTGCCAAGGGGTGAGGCATACCAATATGCTATGTCAATCATTGCCTCCATCATTGCTTGCGACATGCAAGGTGGATCCTACTCAAATAAAATTTTGTACACCTAGGTGACAAAGTAGTCTGATAAATGTATGATAACTCCACAAAATCTTCATACGAAGAACAACCCACAATAAGTGTGCACAAAGGTTTCTGAAGGTGTCCATGCCCAACCCAAGCCTGGGAACTATTGACATGCACAAACTACATATAGTATATAAGCAGACATGTATAACTTCACTTGCTAACCCTTGGGCGGATGTCGAGCTTCTGTTACATGTTCCTCTAACGTAAGAACCAACATGTTGGACAAGTTGCAAGGTCTTCCTTCACTCGCCAATTGATCCAACACGATCACCCAACTCTGTGGGAAGGTTTTTATGCTCTCTTGGTCATATAAGTGGCATGCAAAGATGACCAAGATTTGATATGCCTTCCATAGTATCTTCATCTTGTAAAGTTGGTTAGGTGTTGTCCTGAACTTGGTTGGCTCTTTCACCCACCTCTCTGGGATATATCTTGAGTTTGCACTGTTGTTGGGTTTGTTGAAGGGTTTTTCCATCGTGATAACCAACTGTGGTAAGTGATACATGTCCTAAAAGTACTTCAACCTAAAGGTCGCAAGTTGTGTTCCACTGATATTGCTCAAAAACATTTCCTCTGGATTGGTATGCAAGACAATCTAGTGGAGCATGTCTGCGCATGGAAATGCAGGATACCTGCATGCAATCGGGAACCCGCCAGACTTGTGAATGTTGAAATAGACCCTGCAGTCTTCCAGATCTTCCTCAAATGTGCCTAAAAAGGTGTCATTAATGTCCTTCCATTTAATCTTGATATCTTTCTCTATGAACTACTTGGTGCCTTCATTGATAGGCAAGCTCATAGACACTTGCTCAACTGCATCTCCAGTAGCACTCTCAACGGTGTCCTTTGACCCTGCTCTCTTGGAGGATATTGTAGCTATACCTCTGAGAGATGCACAAACACCTATGATACTTGGAGACATCACAACACTCGTGCAAGAAATCTGTTAGTTGAAAAGAAAAGCAACTTTGAGGACAAACATGCAACATACCGGGGTGACTAACTTTGAAGATTGCACAATTTTCACCAGGAGGCTGGGAGACTGACTGCCAAAGTTGTGCAAGGAATAGTATGGGCTATCAAGAGGCTTACTGACTGCTGAAACTATGCAATGCACACTTCAACTTGGGCTACTGAGGACTAAAACTACGCAATGCGCAGTTTCAGTCAACAAAGACTGCAAACTAGCAAACTGCATTCGCAGTTTCTGGGGTCAGCAAGGCACTGCCTCTCAGAATTACACAAAGCAAGCCTGGAGGCTAGTGTTGGGCCAGATTTGTGCAATTTCTAGTAAGAAGGTAGAGCCTTCACTCTCAGAAATGTGCATTACTAGCTGGGAAAGGCAAGGTCTTGGCCAAGGCAACCCGGACTCGCTAGCAAGTGACTAAAAACATGAAACATCTGAATGCATGGTGAACCTAAGTGAAAACAAGAGTGAATGATCATGTATGCAAATGGTGAGTGAAAGATTCAGAAAATGGGAAAACAAGCATCTGTGTGAAGAGAGTCACCCAATGGTGATTGTTAGTGCATAAACAATGTCATGCATGTGACAACAGTGAGATGCAATGAAAAACTGAAACAATGCTTCTACAAGCTAACATGCATCAAAACAACAACAAGTGTTCATTGAAACCAAGAAGACAACACTCACACAAAGAGAAATACAAAAAGTGACAAAAAAGAAGCAAAAGACATGTATAGTGGACTTACTTGGAAAAAGCTAAGTTGAATGTGCCGAAGACTCCTAGATGCAATGTGGGATGTCAGAGGTCCAAGATTGATGTGAGGAATGAGATCTGTAGCATCAGATAAGTAAGTTTTGGTAAGGATGAGGCTCATGACACGCATGCCACAATTCTAGTAAAAAGTGACACTTGACGGGAGGTTTCTAAAATGGCTTTTGCATGTAACCTCCAACTGCTAAAAATGGATCCCTAAAATCAGGGGATGATTTATGCTTTTGCTTCATTTTTTTTATTTTTCTGGAAAAGCAACCCATGCATGCAAATCAAGATTTCTTAGTCCTAGAGGGAATTAGTCAACTTGGGAGAACATGCAATAGTATGCAAGCCTGGGGATGACATTTGTGTAGTTTCTAGGCTGAAAAAGTCTAGCTGTCCCTCATGCATTGCACAATTTCTAGGCTGAAGCCATGGTTGTCAGTCAGAATTGCACATTTTCTGAGATGAAGCCCAGTGTCGGGCTTAATTGCACATTTTTCAAAGGGAAGGCTACCTGGTTAGAATGCACATTTTTGGAGCCCAGAAGGTAGCCCATATGGATTGCACAATTTCTGGAGGGAAGGATGGTTCCCTTCCAGAATTGCACAATTTCCTAGGTGAGCATCACAACCAAAAAATTACTAAGTTCGGAATGTTAGCCTATGGGTGGGAGGAAAACAAGTTGACAAGCATAGGCTGACAATCCATTGAAACTTAGCTGAAGCCTATGTACTTGGATATTGCAAGACATGCTACTCAGTATGGTTGGTAGGGAGGCTCCAAAATGAAGCTAAGGCAAAATTTAGGAGGGTGGTTGCAGCCACTACAACACTTGGCGACAAACTGGTAGAACTCTAGCTCTTTGAATGGACATTGTTTTGTGAATAGAAAGTCTAACTGCTCGAGAAGTATTGTTCAGTTCTTAGATCATCATGGTTTCCACACTAGCTTGATTGAAAGAGGTAGCACCTGCCATGCTCTTGGTCAATCAACACACATTCGAAGCCAATTCAACACAATTGTTTTGATTAGGTATGAGGGGTATATTGGTACACAAGCAATATGACAGCCAGAGTTTAAGTTTCATCTATGGTGTTTCTCCGTTGCCAGTAGGCCTAAACAGTATCCAGATGGAGTCACACAAGAACAAAAGCATCACACCGCTTCCAATGAACCTGGTCAGTGCCCCGGCGGAGTTACTTGCATCACCTCTCTATGTAGGAAGCCATTCTCTTCTTTTGCCTTATTCGTTTTCATTTACAAAAAAAAAAATTCACATTTTCATTTTTCTTTTCATTTTTTCAAGAAATGTGCATAGCACTTATTCATTTCAGAGGTTGAAGAGGGATCCCCACTTATTGAGATCAAAAGAGGTTGTTCCTTCAGAGAAGTATTATGTATATACCTCTAACATACTTATTAAGGTTTCCCCCTCACCTTACTCTAATTGACTGAGCTGACATGGGTTAACCCAAAACAACCAACTAGAGTAGGTGATACTAGTTAGCGCACACGCATTATGTTTTCACAAAGTTTCACTTCGAATATAATGTATTTTCCATTGGTGTATCATGGACTGAAGACAAAATTTTTTTAATACAAAGACAAGATGATAGATAACCAAGTATTGATAGTTGTACAAGTCCTCTTGTACTTTACCCTGCTTGTTTCAACAGTCCCACAAGGTTTCATGTGAGACTAACCTATGAACGTAAAACAAGCAAACAAACCAAAACAAAGAGAAAGTAGAAGTAAATGTGGAAGCAAAGTAAGTAAGAAAAGCAAGCAAAGAATCAAGAAAACAAACAAAAAGTAAGAAAGCAAACATGCATGCAAGCAAACAAGACAAGAAGCAAACACTACTCCTACTCCTAAACTAACGGTGCATGGGCCCAATCACGTGAAGTAATATTTCCAATACAGCCACCAGTGCATTGGTCAACACTTGTTGGTGAAGGCATGGTTCGCAAACAACACAGTCACGAGAACCATCAAACATGAAAGATATAACAATAAAGACAAACACACTCTAAGTTTAAATGTGTCCACAGAAAAGAAAAAAGTGAGAGCATATGGCATGCACTCTATCGACTTGCCATGGTGTTGTGATACATGATGTGCAGATGTTAAGCATATACACTCTCTTAACTGTGACATGCACGAAAACGTGAGAAACATAGACAGCTTGTGTCACACAAGTGTGTTTGCTGTGTAAGATTCATCCAATGCACGAGTGATGGGATCGTGTAGTTCGAGGGGAGGAAGAGAAACCCATGTGTTAGATTTATCTTCAGCACATACATATGAGTGATGAGGAGCCTTAGATGTTTCAATAGTTTCTTGATCATAAGTGAAACTAACCTCAGGACAATGAGATCCTGACATAGCCATTAGCTCAGGTTGAAGTGCCTCGACAGCCTACGGGGTTTCAACTTCGTCAAGGATAGATCATCCTAAACAAGTGGATTTGAAATATCAACAACAATAGGATAATCATCGTGATCGAATACTGGGGTAAATAGGTCACGACAGCTACGATCAGAAAAATCAATAAGTTCATCGACATCCTCATGATCAGATAAATCAAACATAGGGGTAGATGAGAAGAAATCATTTTCACCCTTTGTGTTTCCAGAAAAAGTAGATGAAAAATCAAGTGTATTTTCAATGAATAATTTGTCCTATCCACTGTTAAATGATGGACTGACATCGGGTGTGTTTTTTCAATGATCAAAAGTAGGTGCATCTGTGGGAGAATTTATAGAAGGAAAATCAGAGATAGCAGAGTCACCAAAGATGTCAGGAAAAAGTGGATGAGGTGCGGATAGAAGGAGATCATCCTTAACCACGAGTTGATGTTTAGGTTCCCAGTCATACTCATTATAAATGACAACAAAGGTTGGTTTTGAAACACCAAATCCGTTGGTGGCTTGATCCTCATTCACAATAGGTGTAGAGTTTGGAATGGAAGAACATAAGACAATATAATCCGGAGGATCAGCAGAATGCAAAGACGAAGGCTGAGGTAACGAGTGCATGTGACGACCCATGGGATTCGCAACCAAATCTGTGTGAAAATTGAGAGCAATGATCATGGAAGGATGAGATAGTTGAACAGACAAGTCTGCATGTTCTCCCACGTCACTCTGCGGTGGTGGAGTTGTTTGATGAGCATAAGACAAGCAATCACTTGTGACAACAACTATGTCCACTTGTGATTGTGTAACTCCATCACTAAAGTATGCTGAGAGGGGTTTGAACTTCGACTTCATCTTGGCATAGAATGATTGGTGAAGGAAATATTCAAATATGTCCCAAAGATATTATAATTTCATCTAGTTTTTGGGAGCTTAAAACTAAAGTACGCGGAAGCGCTACAAAAAAGCCATATGTGATTCATGCGAAGTCTTTCGTTGTTTTAATTTTTTTTTTCAAGAGGTTTAGGATCAAAATGATGGAAATTAGATTTAATTATATCATAGAACTGCTTAAGTGAGTGCATGCAATCATGAGGTAGGTTGCGGCACCATCGTTCTGGGGATTCACAAAGCGTGTGTGAAAGCTGCAAGTTGACCTTGACTTCATTGAACTCATCTTCATCCTTTAAGAATGTAAGGAATTCATGTAAGTGCTCAAACGAGGCCACTTCACCTTTACCATCGTATGTGAATTCCAACAAGAGATCATAAAGTTCCCTCGTGATGTTGACGGGTTGAGCATTAGAAAAACATCACAGAGGATATCCATGACAGATGTGCGAAGATTCAAAATAGGATGTGAGCACTCAAATTTTCATTTGGCCCTCCTTCTAGCACCAAAAATGTTGATGGTGTTGGACCCGCCAACATGTTAGGGGATCTCTCGAGGCAGAAGTCCCAACTAGACCTTAGACCATTTGGAATAAGAGTCCTAGTAGTGGGTAGTATGGTATTTCCTTGACTGTGGTTGTGCACAAAGGTAAGTAAGATGTCCTTGTTGGTAGTAAGGGTGTGACCTTTGCAACAAGTCAAGGAAGGTGTATGAAAGGCTCTACACATGGAACATGGAAATGAGTTCACCCCTTAGAAACCTATGATAGCACGCAACTTGAAAGGGAACACACAAGAAGAAATATATCACAAGATGGAAAGTAGGATAGCTGAGGATCCAAAGTGATGGTTATACCAACAACACATTTCGATAAAATTCATACAAACATATACAGAAAAGTCCATACATACATGTGTAAATAACAACTACATATATCATTAGAGTAACCAACATAGCTGAACTACGATAAAAGCATATGCATGAAACGTGTTGGCTCTGTTATATTAACAAAGTGAAAGAACCAATCATACATACAACCATGACCAACCTCGACAATGGAACGTTATAGTCACTGTTGCCTTCTCCTCTAAAGAGATGTATTAGCTCTTTCTCTAAGTTACCCCTGTAGGAAGTTTGGCTCCCAAAAGCTTGTATAATGAGCTATGAGGTTCTATAAATAGTAAAGGGTGGGGTGACCCTTGACATTCCCCTTTGTGACTCTTCACCTACCCTCATGACTCTTAAACTACTACATGACTGTTACATTCTACTATTGACACTTGGTCTTTCACTTTTACAACAGGTTACATTACAATATGCACATGTACCCATGTGAGACAAAAACAAGCTTGAGTAAGTCATGCAAGACATCACTACTACTTGAATAGTTGTGGGAAGACCAACTCTTTGACATCCTCACGATGATTGATGGCAGCCAACTAATGTTGAGCTTGGTAGTCCATGTACTCTGTGGTGACATCCTTTTGAAAGCGAACTCTTGCCTCCATTACATCCGGGTATGCCGATTTGGCTCCTCTGTCCAACTCGTATGGTAACATGCACATCATAGCCTTGAGTGCAGCTGGACCAAAAACATACTAATGCATAGTGTCTGTGTTGATCTCCAAGTCTGTGCTAGTGGCTATGTGCATCAACTCATCAAAGTACATGTCTAGCTCCAGTCAAACTTGGTTCTTTGTCTTTGCCTCGGTGAGTGTGCCCATGGATGGGATCACATGCATGCACATAATGAAATCCATGCTCCTAAACACTCGTGCATGTGAATTTTTCAAACTAGTGATGAACTGCGGGAGTTCCTTGTAGCTTCGAATCTACCTCTAGATGCGTGCCTTCAACTCTACCGCCTTTGGTTTCATCATCTTTGGCAAGTGCAATGGGGATCCTTTGTACCCCATTGTCCATGTTTGCATGTGATTGATAACAATGTGCAGATCTAACAAGATGCATACTCTCTTAGCACAAATTTGTTTCCAACCATTGAGATGGACAATTGACTTATGCACGATGATGAATCTGGAATACAACATCAACATCATTGTCTTGAGAGATGTTGTCACCCTCCTCAACTCTAATTTGGTGGATGCTGTCACCTATTCTCCTCCCTACTTAGCCATTTGTGATTCCTTAGCCATGCACTCATTATCATCTATCAAGAATCTAACACTCGAGCTGTTGGCTTCACCATATGCTCTGGTAGCATTAGGAAATGTTGCTAGATGCTTGCACACATCAAACAAAATCACTCATTCTTCAAACTACGCATGAGGTGCATGGACATCCGTAGTAGGGACTTTGCATGACTGCACAACTCTGTGTTGTGACTCGTCGAAAGATATGTTGTGCATCTTTGCCTCTGAATTGTCTTCAAGGCTATCAGTGTCTCCTTGATCACTTGGGACTTTCTCTGCTTCCAGATCTAGTGAAGCTGTTGGGCTGACCTCTTGGTCTTGAGATACGAGGTCAATATCCTAATCTGACACTGGCTTAAACATATCCATGTCCATTTGCTCTAGAATTTGTTCAATTTCTTGAGCCAAGTCTTACTCTTGCAACTCTTCACCCTATCTGCTCTGTGCTAGCTACTTGGATAATTATATAACCTGAATGAGTGCATTTTCATCAATCTATGCATGTTGCGCCTCCTGTTGTATCTATTCTTATTATGCTTCCTTCTCTCTTCTACGCAACTCTTGTTCTTCCATGAGTTGTCGATTCAACTCATGCAACTCCTTTTTTGTTTCCTCCATCCTTTGTTTCTCTCTTTACCTTTGCGTGATCCTTCTATTGCACTGTTGCCTCTTAGCCCTAATCTCCAAAGCTTCTTTCAACACAAGTGGATTTGCTTTGAACTTGCAACTTTGCTCTTCCTCTGGCCTGTCAACAATCATTCTCTTGCCTCTGCCACATGTAGGTCTACTACTCTTTGCTGCTGCCGATGATGCTTCTCTCTGAGATGTTGCTTCCTTCTGCTTTGCTAACCACTCTACAGTTATGTTGACTAGTTTATTGAGCTTGAAGAAGTGAGAACAGTATATCCATGGGTCTTCCTCAGGCCAATGACATGCCCCATGGATCCAAGGATTTTGTACTCTCTCACAATGGTCCTTCATTAAGCAATGTGGGTCATACAGATTGAAACTTCTATTGCCGAAGGTGAATCTCTTGAACTCCTCCATTTCGGCCTCAGCATGCTTGAGATTCAGTATCTCATATAACTTGATCCACAAAGGAAGAGGGGGCCAAGGTGCCTTCTTCTTCCTATGCAGTCTCACAGAAAAGCCTATCGAGATATGATATGAAACCTCTTGCATGACAAGCTTATCCATGGAAAACTTTAGTAAAACATGCAGAGCCTTCTCCATGTTGTACATCTGTATGAAGTTTCCAAGGGGCGAGGCATACCAATCTACTATGTCAATCAATACCTCGATCATTTCTTGTGACATGCAAGGTGGATCCTGCTCAAATATTATTTTGTACACTGGGGTGATGAAGTGGTCTGATAACTATATGATAACTCCATGGAAGCTGCATTTAAAGAACAACCTGCAATAAGTGTGCACAGAGGTTTCTGAAGGTGTCCATGCCCAACCCAAGCCTGGGAACTGCTGACAGGCACAAACTACATCCAATATGTAAGAAGACATGTATATCTTTTCTTGCTGACCCTTAGGCAGATGTCGGGCTTTCTCTACCTTTTCATTCAACCTAAGACCCAACATGTCAGACAAGTTGCAAGGTCTTCCTTCACTCGCCAGTTGATCCAACATGATCACGCAACTATGCGAGAAGGATTTTATGCTCTCTTGGCCATATAAGATGCATGCAAATATGACCAAGACTTGATATGCCTTCCACAGTATCGTCAGCTTGTAAAATTGGCTGAGTATTGTCTTGAACTTGGCTGGCTCTTTCACCTAGTTCTTCAAGATATCTCTTGAGTTTGCACTATTGTTGGGTATGCTGAAGGGTTTTTCCATCGTGATCATTGGCTGTGGTAAGAGATACGTCTCCTGAAGGTCCTTTGC
Organism: Pinus taeda; assembly: GCA_000404065.3. Lineage (NCBI taxonomy): Eukaryota > Viridiplantae > Streptophyta > Pinopsida > Pinales > Pinaceae > Pinus > Pinus taeda. The sequence continues at coordinate 144,325 of APFE031418532.1, read as the reverse complement.
CTCGAAGGTTAGAAGTTGTGTTCCACTAACACTGCTCAACACGATTGTCTCTCGATCGGTATTCAAGACAATCTAGTGGATCATGTCTACATATGGAAACACGAGATACCTGCATGAAATAGTGTACATGCTAGACTTGTGGATGTTGACATAGACCCCACGGTCTTCCAAATCTTCCTCAAATGTGACTAAAATGGTGTCATTGATGTCCTACCATTTCATCTTGATATCTTTCTCTATGAACAACTTGGTGTTTTCATAAATAGGCAAGCTCATAGACACTTGCTCAACTGCATCTCTAGTAGCACTCTCAGTGGTGTCCTTTGACCCTGATATCTTGGAGTCCATTGTACCTGTACTGCTGAGAGACATACGAACACCTATGATACCTAGAGAAATCGTAACACTCATGGAAAGAAATATTTCAGCTAAATACCAAAGTAACTTTGAGGACTGACATGCAACATACCTGGGTGATTGACTATGAATATTGTGCAATTTTCACCAGGAGACTGGTAGATTGACTACAACAAATGCATAAGGCATAGTTTGGGCTATCAGGAGGTTGATTGATTGCTGAAATTGCACAATGCACACTCCAGCCTAGGCTACTGAGGATTGAAACTGCACAATGCATAGTTTTAGTCAGTAAGGACAACAAACTAGAAAACTGCATTTGCACAGTTTCTGGGGCTAGCATGGCACAACCTCTAAGAACTAAAAAAATCAAACCTAGAGGCTAGTACTAGGCTGGCTTTGCACAATTTTTGGGAGGAAGGCAGAGCCTTCACTCTCAGAAATGTGCATTGCTAGCTGGGCAAGGCAAGGTCCAGGCTAAGACAGCCTAGACCTGTCGGCAGGCGAATGAAAACATGAAAGGTTTAAATGCATGGTGAAGCTGAGTGAAAGCAAGAGTCAATGATCATGTACGTAAACAGTGAGTTCAAGATTCAGAAAATGGGAAAGCAAGCATGTGTGTGAAGCGGTTCGTCGCAATGGTGACTGTTAGTGTAGAAACAGTGTCATGCAAGTGACAGTAGTGAGATGCAACGAAAAAATGAAACAATACTTCTACAAGCTAACATGCATCAATAAAAAAACAAGAATTCATTGAAACCAAGCATAAAACACTCACACAAAGTGAAATACAAAAAGAAACAAAAAAGCAACAAAAGACATGTAAAGTGGACTTGCTCGAAAAAACTTGAGTTGAATGTGCCAAAGACTCCAAGATGCGATGTGGGATGTCAGAGCTCCAAGATCGATGTGAGGAATGAGCTCTATAGTGTCTGATAAGTAAGTTTTGATAAGGATGAGGCTTATGACATGCATGCCACAAATCTGGGAAAAAGCGACACTTGGTGGGAGGTTTCTAAAATAACTTTTGCATGTAACCTCAAGTTGCTAAAAATGGATCCCTAAAATCAAGGGTTGTTTTTTCTTTTTCGGGAAAAGAAACCCATGCATGCAAATCAAGATTGCTAAGTCCTGGAGGGAACTGGTCAACCTAGGAGCACATGCAATGGTCTGCAAGCCTGGGGATGACATTTGCGCAATTTCTGGGCTGAGCAAGTCTAGTTGTCCCTCATGCATTATGCAATTTCTATACTGAAGCCCTAGATGTCAGTCAGAATTGCGCATTTTCTAAGATGAAGCCTAGTGTCAGGATGAATTGTGAATTTTTCAGAGGGAAGGTTACCTAGATGGATTTCTCATTTCTGGAGCCCAACATACAGCCTAGATGGATTGCGTAATTTCCAGAGGGAAGCCTGGTTCCCCTCCATAATTGCACAATTTCCTAAGTGAATATCACAAACAGAAAATGGGAATGTCAGCCGATGGGTGGGAGGCAAACAAGTTGACAAGCCACTGAAACTCAACTGAAGCCTATGTACTTGGACACTGCAAGACATATTGCTAAGGATGGTTGGTACGAAGGCTCCAAAATGAAGCTAAGGAAAAATTTTGGAGGGTGGTTGTTGCCGCTACAACACTTGGCTACCACATTCCTATAACATTTCCAGTTACCCATCAGATATGAACTAGAACTAAAATTTTAACCAATTTCAAACAATCTAATGCCACTCACATCTCTGATCACATGCATGAGTGGTGACTTCATCGTCATTTGGTTAAAACTTTTGTTCCTAACCAAATTTTAGTTGCATTTTTCATTAAGTCTTTGTTGCCATCTATCATAGAATACATCACCAAAGGTAGAGTCATGACTAAAGACAAGGTAATTTCTCATGCCAAATATTTGGATCTCATCTATACCCAATCCAACACGCTTTATGATAAGATACCAAATCCTCTGCAACCTTTCGATATTGTTCCTCAAACTCCTAGTAAAGGATCACATGTTGCCGAAAACATGATTTGATCTACCAACCAATAGTCGATGATTAAACCATCTGGTTCAGCTCTTGATGTGACTTCCCAAAACTCTCCTTCCACTCCTATTGCTTCTACTTCTAAGATCAATGTCATTCAATTATCTAAAGGAAAATCTCAGCAACAAGGAAGTAGGAAGAAAGGAAAAGGTAAGATAAAAAAAGATAAATATCTGCAGGATAAGTAAAATAATAAATCTTCTGAATAAAAAAGGAAACCTCGTCACCCATGTTTTATTTATAATGAGGAGCATTTCACTCGTGATTTTCCACACTAGGTGGAAGTGAATCAATTCCTTAAATCGACTGCTACACCCGCTGTGTTGCCAAGCTAGTTTCTGAATCAGGAGACCAATATGGTTACCTAGGATCTTGCTTCCTCTAACTCGGTTTTGATGCTTTCCTCTACTACACCCCAAAATGATGTTATGGTGGCCACCCAAAGTAAATACTATAGTAATGTGAATCCCTTGGATGGTGAGGCTATTGATCAACCTACCAGTTCGACTACATCTCCACCGAATCCTAATCCAAATTTTGTACTTACTGAATTGTCGATTAAGCCTCCCAAAGGCATTACCCATAAATCAACATTCAGCCCTCACACAAGAGCTACTTAGAATTATAATGTAGTTGAGGATATGGCTCAAGCTCCATCAACTATGTTGACTCTTGAGGTGTTGCAAAATTACCATGCCCAAAAGAAGGCTTTGATTTCGGCAATTGGATGTATTGATCCCTCAGATTCCAACCTAGTAGTTTTTAACCATGAGAACTATGCACCTCTACTTCCGGTTCAAATAGATTTCATGATCCAGGCTGTTATTTGAGGTAAGAATATCGATCATTCCATTGTGGATGAGGGAGCCTCAACCTATATTATGTCCATGTCTTGCTGGAAGGCTATTGGTTCTCCCCAATTAAGTCAGTCACCGACCACTTTGAAGGATTTTGATGGAAGAAGCTATATACCATGTGGAATTTTTAATTCTTTATAGGTAGAATTAAGTGGTAAAATCGTATCAATAGAATTCTAAGTTATCGACTGATCGCTAGATTATAATCTTCTACTAGGTCACACGTGGGTTTATGCCATGGCTGTGGTTATTTCAACATATTTTAGAATGATCACTTTTCCTAATAAATGAGATATAGTAGCCATTTATCATCTCACCTTATTTTCCACTAATTCTTTAGTTAGTGAAAGTATCCCTATTGTGAAGGAAACCCCTCAGCCATATCAACATGTTGGGGTTGGACTGCTTAAGGATTCCTCTCTCATGGGAACCTTTTCTCTTCCTCCTCCTTGATTTCTCATGAAATCTACCTCGATTTCCTATATTAATATGATATCTTCTTGTACTACTCCATTTGATCCGTAGGTAATGCCAGATCAATCTAATATCAAAATTTTTGGCGACTGTATGCTTCTCAGCCCCATTGAGCTTGATTATGAAGCCATCTATTTAGCTTGTGAGACTTATTCTGATCCTTCCTCTTCGATTAATTGGGTTGGTCATTCCTTAGATTATGGTAAATCACCTAATCCTTTCTCCTTGCTAGATTCCTTCGAGGACAATCTTAGTGAACTTTATCAACCAATATTGTCGATTTTTTATGAATTTGAAATCCATCTACAATGTTGATCCTAAGAAGAAGTTGTCGAACATTAAAGAGACTATCCCTCTTGAAATTTCAATTAAACCCGAAATTGTCAAAAATCTACATATTGGTGCGTCTTTCTCTCCTCATGAGGTCCATACTTATAATGCCCTATTCTAGGATTTTAGAGATGTTTTTGCCTAGTCTTATGAAGAAATGCTAGGTATCGATCTGAACATCATTGTACATGAAATTAAGACATATCCTGATGCCAAACCCATCTCGCAGCACCTCTGTCTAGTCCATCCCAAGAAGTTTTCCTCTATTAAAGCTGAAGTTTAATTTTTTTTACACGTTTGTTTCATCTATCCCATACCTTTAAATAGATTGGTGTCTAACATTGTTCCTATCATGAAGAAAAAGGGAACAATTCATGTGTGTGTCAATTATCGAGACATCAATCATCCTTGTCTGAAGGATAATTATCCTACCTCGTTCATTGACCATATTGTTGATGATTGTGATACTTGTGAAATATTTTCAGTTATGGGTGACTTCTTTGGCTATCATCAAATCAACATTCTCCCGACAAGCCAACATAAAATTAAATTCATTGTTGGCATTATTATACAGGTGTTGTCCTTGATGGCAACTCACTCAGATGAAAGATCACTGTTCAACATGTCAACAACAAAGAATTATAGGTCAAACTATAAAGAATGAAGAAAGAGAGGTATATGTGGTTCACCTTGCCCAAGCTACGTATACACGCAGGTTCCCTGAACACAAGTAGCATATACGTACACACACACTTTCATAGAAGAAAATGTGTGTATATGTTGTAAAACTAAGTTTTTGGTCTCAGGTATTTGGTCCAAGGTATTTCGCCCAAGGTATTGACCCTAGGTATTTGGTCCAAGGTATTTCGCTCGAGGTATTGACCCTAGGTATTTGGTCCAAGGTATTGGTCCTAAGTGGTTTTGATCCATGGTATTGAGAAAGGCCTAAAAATATATAATGAGGACAAGGTCATTAGGCCAAAGGGTGCAAGTATCAAATATCAAATGAAGTATGAGATCTAGTATGCAAGTTATTGGCTTATGGTATTTTGCTTGATCTGAACCATGGATGAACCTTAGCGGCTGATGAGGGATAAGATCTAATGATGGATGGGGATCTTAAGGCTTGAAATGGATTATCATTATATGGTTTGATCATGTATAGTCTAGATCTGAATACTGACGCATGTGTTATTCTGTAAATGATATGATATGGGTATAACTGAAGTCTGGAATAGCTGCAAAACTATGAATTAATATTTACAGATGTGTATGTTGGTTGGCTTTGATAAAAGCATGTATACACGCTGGTTCGACACATGGAAGTAGCGTATACCTTATGAAGTATGTTTCATTTGTTTCTGTTTGTTGTTGCAAAGTTCTGGATTCTACTTTGGGTTCTAGTGACTATATTCTGGTGACAGTGTTCTGAATGATCAGATTCAGGTTGTGATGATTGAGTTTCAGTGATTGGTTGATGCAGATGTACTTGATGATTGTATTTCATTTATGATGTTGTTGATGGGTCCAGTATGAAAATTGAATAAGGCATGGCCTTCAGATTGTGGTGTTGTGTCCCAGGAGTATCCAGTCTGAAAATTCATGAAACGTGGTCCCTGGTAGAAGAGTAGAGCTTTTTGTAGGCTGGCACCTACATACTAGTACACCTATTGGCTAGTACAAGAGCTAGGGGGTTGTAGCTCCCTTGTAGCCTTATGCAGGTGGGGCCTGCGTACTAGTATAAGTCTGCACCAGTACAAGATTGTAAATATATTTTCTTATTATTAAAAGAAGATAGAGATGACAACAACAGGTGGCTTTTACCCACATTAGGTTTCCACTTTATATCTTGGTGTTCATGTGTGAGGCCTTATTATGCTTTTACTGCATTCTCTAATAAATCTCTGATATATTGGTTAAATTTCAATACATGATAAATTGTCTAAATCAAGAGTTCTCTGCATATACACTGGTTTCTTTAAGTACAGTCGCGTGTACACGCTAGTTCACTTAGCTAAAGTAGCATATATAAATCTGTTTGGAAAATTAAATTATTGATTTGATAATACTGATTCACCCCCCTCTCAGTGTTATTTCTAACAATTAGTATCAGAGAAGGTACTTCAGAAGAAGCTTGATCACTTGAAGGGAGATCCATCATCATGAGTAATCAAGAAAGCATGGAATCCATCAGACCGCCAATCTTTGATGGGACCAACTTTGTTTATTGGAAAATAAGAACCACAACCTATCTACAATCACTTGGAATGGATGTCTGGGAAATTGTGGAAGGAGGATATACATCTCCAAGAGAAATTCCTATAGATATGGTAGGTAAGAAGCAATTTGAAACCAATTCCAGAGCTTTCAATACCTTATTGGGAAGTCTATCACAATTAGAGTTTGTCAAAGTCATGTAGCTCAAATCAGCCAAAGAAATATGGGACAAAATCATTTTGAGCTACGAAGGAGACTCTCAGGTAAAATGTGTTAAACTTCAAACTCTCAGAATTCAATATGAAACTCTTAAGATGCACAACGATGAAATTAAATATAGTCACTTCTTACGTATAGATGAGGTTGTTAATTGTATGAATAATCTGGGTGAAGATATAAAGGAAGTTACCTTAGTTGAGAAAGTTTTGAGATCCTTGTCTGCTAAATTTGAATCAAAGTGTCTAACATAGAAGAAAAACAAGATCTGCAGACTATCACTATGACATAGCTTCACAAAATCTTAACTGCCTTTGAGATGAGAAAAGGTGCTCCATTGGATATGAGAGAAGCTGCATTTAAAGCTTCAGCAAAAGGAAAGGAAGAACACAATGAATCAGGACATATTTCAGAAGAAGAAGATGAGGTAAACTTTGTCAAGAAGCTTCAATAGGGTTCCGGAAGATTTAGAGGTAAGCTACCCTTCAAATGCTTTGCTTGTGGCAGAGTCGGTCATTATGCTGCCAAATGTCCTCATAAAGATAAATATGAAAAAGAGAAGGAACATGCAAAATAGAATAGAAAACAAGTTGTAAATAAAAGAAGTTACTATACTCATCAAGATAGCGATGGTTTATCAAATAGCGATGAAGATGAAAATAATAATGACTATAGACTTCTAAGGGCTTATGAAGATGATAATTTTTGGGATGCTTTAGAAGAAGACGACCTTCATGAAGAAATTTCTAAACTCAAAATCTGTTTAGAAGAAAATAATATGATTATAGATACCTTGACATACAACCTTGCTGAGAAAGGAAAACACAATGAAAAACTAGAGTGTGAAAATGTGGGTATAAGAAAGGATCTTGAAAAAATGAAATATCTAAATCTTAGACTTGCTAAAGGATAAAAAACCTTAGATGAAATTATCAAAGTGCAGTGTTCTCCTCTGATAAAGACATGTCTTAGATATAATGAAGATGCATCTCAGTCACAGAAGCCGTCAACCTCCACTAAAAGCTATCTTGATGCAGCAAAGACCAGTGAACAGTATGAAAATCATCAGCAAAGGCATAAAGCTGATCACCAGGTAAATCAGACTCAATTTATTCCAAGGATGAATAGAAGCCACAACCAATCTCAAGTAAATCATACTCAATTTGCTCCAAAGATGAATATCAATAGAAAATACAATCACCAAGTCAATAGATTCGATAGTCGCATAAAATTCTTTAATGGGCAATGTTTTTCATGTCATAATTTTGGACACAAAGCTACTCAATGTGTTGCTTACAAAACCATATTGACTAGAGAAGCACGAAATCGAAGGAATGTAACAGGGGTCAAGAAAAGTTCCTATAATAACTTTTCTCTTCTTGAAAATGAAATAGAATGCTCAATCTGTAACAACTTTGGTCATGAAGAATCTGAATGCGGGAGCAAATTTTGGCAATCATCTCAAAAGGATAAAACTCCATTAAATCCCAAAATATGGAGAAGGAAAGAATCTTAAACAGAAATATGTGGTATCACCTTGTATGGAGAAGGACAAGAACATCAGTGATACATCAATAGTGGATGCTCAAAACACATGACATGTGACAAAGAAAAACTTCACTCATATAATACCTTAGAAAAGGAAAAGAATGTCTCATTTGGAAATGACACTCCTGCTGTCATAAAAGGTAAAGGATCTGTTTTCTTGAAAGAAAAGGTTAAAGTTGGAAATGTTATGTATGTAGACGGCTTAAAGAATAACCTATTGAATGTCAGTCAAATTTGTGATCAAGGAAATGAAGTGGTGTTTCAATCAAATGGATGTGTTGTTCGTGAACTTGATACAGGGGAGACCGTGATCAAAGGTACAAGAACTCCAAACAACTTATACATACTCAAGGGAGGAAAACAACAATGCTATCTAAGCAAAATTGAAGAAAACTGGCTGTGGCATAGAATATTGGGACATCTAAGATTTTCCCAAATAAGAAAAGCATGCAAATTCAAGGTTGTTCGTGATCTTCCAGATATCAACATCCCTAAAAATACAATATGCAAACCATGTCAATTTGGTAAGCAAACCAGAGCTTACTTCATTGAAAAAGAAGGGTAAGCTAGTAAGCCTCTTGAACTTATTCATACTGATTTATGTGGATCATCAAGGAAAAAGCCACCTCGTGGAGAAGAATACTTTATTTCGTTCATTGATGATTTTTCGAGAATGTGTTGGGTAGGTCTGCTAAAGCATAAAGATGAAGCATTTGAAAAGTTCCAAGCCTTCAAAGCTTTGGTTGAAAATGAATCAGATAGAAAAATCAAATGCCTCAGATCTGATCGAGGAGAGGAATTTACCTCGGATGAATTCTTTGACTTTTGTGAACAACATGGAATAAAAAGGGAATTCTCCACCGCAAGGACTCCTCAGCAAAATGGAGTGATAGAAAGAATGAACATAACTATTCAACAAATGGCTAGAGCTATGCTAGATGAATCTGGAACTCCTGTAACCTTCTAGGGTGAAGATGCATTCGCTAATGTAACTATTCTCAATCAAGCAAATGTTTGGGTAAATAACACTCAAACTCCACATGAACTTTGGTATGGTAAGACTCCTACTGTAAAATACTTTAAAGTTTTTGGAAGAAAATGCTATATCAAAAGGACTGATGAAAAACTTGGTAAGTTTGAGCCCAGAGCAGATGAAGGTATTCTTCTTGATTACTCTTCCCAAAGTAAAGGATATAAATGTTATAATAAAAGACTTGGGAAAATTGTTGAAAGTATTGATGTTGTAGTTGGTGAAGCATGCAAAAATCCAAAACAAACAAAACCAAAAGATTATGACAATGAAGAAGATGGGGAGTATTTTCCCACATCAAATCACGATGATATTGAAGAAGAAACCAATGAAGCACTAGAAGAAGAGATAATGGTAGAAGAAAAGACTTCATCCAGGTATGTTCATAAAAATCATCTAGAAACTCAAATTTTAGGGGAAAAAGAGGTAGGTGTACAGACAAGAAGAACTATTATAGAAACCTCAAGCTATCTAGCATTACTATCCTCCACCAAACCTCAAAATGTAAATGAAGAATGCAAAGATGAATGTTGGGTCAGGGCCATGAATGAAGAACTTGAGCAAATTGAAAATAATAATACTTGGGAATTAGTTCCTAGAGCTCATGATAAAAATATTATAGGAACTAAATGGATATTAAAAAACAAGCTGAATGAAAATGGAGAAGTTATTAGAAACAAGGCCATGCTTGTTTGTAAAGGGTACGCTCAACAAGAAGGTATAGATTTTGAAGAAAATTTTGCGCCTGTTGCTAGACTTGAAGCCATAAGGATGTTTCTTGCTCTTTCTAGCTTTCAGAAATTCGAAGTATACCAAATGGATGTAGAATAGGCTTTCCTTAATGGAGATTTAGAAGAAGAAGTTTATATTGAACAACGAGAAGGATTCATTCTTGGAAATGATGCAAAAATTGTATGCAAACCCAAAAAGGCTCTCTATGGTCTGAAACAAGCTCCAAGGGCTTGATATTACCATCTTGACAAATATCTACACCAACAAGGTTTTTCAAAAGGTTCAGCAGATAGCAGTCTATATACAAAGATTGACACTGATAAATTGCTAATTGTTGTTGTTTATGTTGATGGTATCATTTTTGGTAACAATGAAGAATCCATGAGTCAGAATTTTGCTTCAGTAATGCAGCAAGAATTTGAAATGTCCTTGCTTGGTGAACTTACCTATTTTCTTGGTCTACAAGTTCAACAAAATAAAGATGGTATTTTTCTTTCACAAACCAAATATCTCAAACAGATCTTGAAAAGGTAAGACATGGAAGATTCTAAACCTGTATGTACCCCAATGGTAACAGGATGTAGTCTCATCTCAGATGATGAATCAACAACAGTACATCAACCAACTTACAGATCCATGATTGGCAGTCTACTTTATCTAACAGCTGCCCGATCTGACATCATGCATACAATAGGAATAGTTGGAAGATTCCAAGCAAATCCAAAGGAATCACACCTTTAGGCAATCAAAAGAATTTTCAAATATCTTCAAGGAACACAAAACATTGGTTTATGGTATCCTAGAGATACAAATCTCACTCTTCACGCATATATAGATGCATAATGGGCAGGAAGTGTTGATGACAGAAAAAGCACTAGTGGTGGTGCATTCTATATGGGTTCCAGGTTAGTGTCTTGGTTCCGTAAGAAACAAAGTTCAATTGTGCTATCTACAGCTGAAGCAGAATATGTGGCTGTTGCATCTTGCTGCACACAACTACTTTGGATGATGCAAATCTTGTAAGTCATTCAGATCACATGCACTCTACCCATCTCCATTCTATGTGATAATACAAGTGTCATCGGTATTACAAAGAGTCCATTCATGCGCCCCAAGACCAAGCACATACCCATAAAATACCATTTTCTACGTGAACAAGTGCTTGAACAAGAGGTCAAATAGGAGTATGTTCCCTCTAAAGAACAGGTTGTGGATATATTCACTAAACCACTGCCCATAGAGACATTTGAATATATAAGACAAAAGCTCAGAGTAGTTGTTGCATCATCCTGTTGTCAAATCCATTTTTTTTAGAAAAATGCTATTATACGCGTGTTTCATGTAGTAGAGTTGCGTACACACGCAAGTTTCTATGGGTAAAGGAGCATATATGTGTTTCAAACAAGAAAAACAGTGGGGCAGGATCTAATATTGGTGCTCTGACTGATATTGATGATTAATGTCTATATGTTTTGTTCATTAATTTTATCTGACTGACAAAGATGCTTTGATCGTTGACCTATTAACAATGAACAGGTAGCATAGGTTTAGGGGGAGCATTAGCCTTCATGTACATTCAACATTGTTGGCATTATGGTGGTTGAGTCCAGCTATGGCTTCAGATATTTATACCATTTGTTACTCAAGTCATGTAAAAGTTTAGGAAGTGATATGAGTCCTCTTGGACAGATGATGTAATATTTCTTGTTTCTGTCATGTATAAATAATTGGTATATTGCCACTTGGTTGGGTGGATGAGTTAAGATTTGGTATATCCCCACTCGGTTGGGAGATGGATGTATGTATGAGTTATTGGTGATAGGAAGGTCATCCTCATATAGTTGAGTTATAGAGTCATGTTATTCTTTTAGAATTTTTTTTGCAGACTCTACTTATACTCAGGAAGAGCATGGACGGTTTTTAGTGCATTTCAGTATGTACTCAGGGAAGCATGACTAGCATAATGTATGTCAAAGGGAGAAATTATCTTGGTACACCCTTTGCCCTTGATGTCAAAGGGGGAGAGTGACTTGGTGTTGTTGTTGCCATCAATTCCAAAGGGGGAGATTGTTGGCATTATGATACAGGTGTTGTCCTTGATGGCAACTCACTCAGATGAAAGATCACGATGCAGCATGTCAACAACAAAGAATTACATATCGGACTACAAAGAATGAAGAAAGAGAGGTATACACAGGTTCACCTTGACTAAGTTGCGTATACACATAGGTTCCCTGAACACAAATAGCGTATACATACACACACACTTTCACAGAAGGAAAAACACGTATATGTCATAAAACTAAGTTTTTGGTCCGGGGTATTTGGTCCAAGGTATTGGTCCTAAGTGTTTTTGATCCATGGTATTGAGAAAGGCCTAAAACTATATAAGGAGAAGATCATTAGGCCAAAGGGTGCAAGTATCAAATATCTAATGAAGTGTGAGATCTAGTATGCGGGTTATTGGCTTATGGTGCTTTGCTTGATCTGAACCAAGGATGAACCATAGCGGTTGATGAGGGATAAGATCTAATGATGGATCAAGATATTAAGGCTTGAAATGAATTATCATTATATGGTTTGATCATGTATAGTCTAGATCTGAATACCGATGCATGTGTTATTTTGTAAATGATATGATCTGGGTATAACTAAAGTCTGGAATAGCTGAAAAATTATGAATTAATATTTACATATGTGTATGCTAGTTGGCTTTGATAAAAGCATGTATAATGTTGGTTCGACACATGGAAGTAGCGTATACCTTATGAATTATGTTTCAGTTGTTTCTATTTGTTGTTGCAAAGTTATGGGTTCTGCTTTGGGTTCTAGTGAATATTCTGGTGATAGTGTTTTGAATGATCAGATTCAGGTTATGATGATTGAGTTTCATTGATTGGTTGATGCAGATGTACTTGATGATTTTATTGCATTTATGATGTTGTTGATGGGTCCAGTATGAAAATTGAATGAAATGTGGCCTTCAGATTGTGGTGTTGTGTTACAGGAGTATCCAATCTGAACTTTCATGAAAAATGGTCCCCGGTAGAAGAGTGGAGTTTTTTGTAGGCTAGCACCTATGTACTAGTACACATATTGCCTAGTACAAGAGCTAGGGGGTTGTAGCTCCCTTCTAGTAGTAGCTGGAGAACAAGAGAAGGTTGCAACCTTCTGTAGGTGGGTGCCTGCATACTGGTATAAGTCTGCACTAGTACAAGATTATAAACAGATTTTCTTATTATTAAAAGAAGACAGAGACGATAGTAGCAGGGGTTTTTACCCACATTGTGTTTCCTTCTTATATCTTGGTGTTCATGTGTGTTTCTTACATATGATGCTTTATTTTGCTTTTACTGCACTGTCTAATAAATCTCTGATATACTGGTTAAAGTTCAATACATGATAAATTGTCCAAATCAAAAGTTTTTTGCATATACGTTGGTTTCTTTAAGTACAGTCGTGTGTACACGCTAGTTCACTTAGCTGAAGAAACATATATAAATATGTTTTGGAAATTAAATTATTGATCTGATAATTCTGATTCACCCACCTGTCAGTATTATTTCCAACATTCATTTATCCCCGGGGAACAGTTATGTATAGAAAAATCCGTTTCAGATTAAATAATGTTGGGGCTACATTTTAGAGCACAATGAATTATGCCTTATATGACATCAAACATATTGTGCAACCTTATTTGGATGATTTTTCTGCCCATTCGAGACATTGGGCTGATCACCTGATGCATCTTAGGGCCATATTTTAGCAATGTAGACATTATAACATTTGTATCAATCCACACAAATGTGTGCTTTGTGTAATTTCCAGTCGAATTCTTGGTTTGTTTGTATCAAAATATGGAGTTCATATGGTTCCTTTGAAAGTTCAGGTGATCATTAATCTTCCTGCTCCTTCCCTCCTTCCTCTTCAATGACTCCAAGGGAAGGCTATCTTTCTTCAGAGGTTCATTCCCAACTACATTAAATTGACTAAAGGATTTACTTTCTTGTTAAAGAAAAGGGTTCCCTTCCATTGGGATGACACTTCCCAAAAGGTGTTTGATGCCTTGAAAGATGTACTGATTCGTGCATCCTTGTTATATCCCCCAGATTACCAACACGATTTTTTCCTGTACCTCGCTGCTGTAGTTACTACCATTGCTATGGTATTGGTTCAGGAGGATGATGTGGGAACTGAATATCCTATTTATTACTTGAGTTGGAATATCAATGATACTAAAGTCAAGTACACTCATGTCGAAAAGTTGGCTTTGGTAGTTTTCCAAGTTGTCGACAGATTACTCCATTACATACTGCTCCACAAAACTATGGTTATTTTGGATTCCAACCCCATGACATACATGTTATCATGGCAATTCTTGGGGGGCAAGTAATCTAAGTGGATTATCATGCTACAAGAGTTTGATATTGAATTCATCAAATCCAAGTCAAAGAAATCCTTAGTTTTTGTTGAGCTAATTTGCAACCATCCCACTACTGAAATTGAACCAACGTTTGGTGATTCTATTCCAGATGAGTCATTGTTTCTGTTCTTGTCATCTGACCCATGGTATGGAGACATTATCATATATCTTCAGACCCAAAATTTCCAATCTGATACCTCTCTCTCTTACTAGTAACGTACCCGATATGAAGCCAATAATTATATTATAATAAGCGACACCCTTTATTGTCGTGGTATTGATACGATATTTCAAAGGTGCCTCACCCATTAGGATGACGAGAAAGTATTAAGTGAATGCCATTATGGGGCATGTGGAGGTCACTTGTCTGTCTATGCCACCAGACAAAAGATAATGCATCTTGGTTACTTTTGGCCACAATATTTCCCAACTGCATCCTCACCATCCAAAAGTGTCATGCATGCAAGATATACACTCATAATACTTGTGCTCCACTCACTTGTTTGAATCATTTTATCATCGTTGGTCATTTTTTGAAATGGGATGTTGATTTCATGACATGTAACCCTCACTCGGTTGGTGGATATGGTTATATCATCATAGTGGTTGACTATTTTACCGTGGGCCGAGGTGATGCCTACATACAAGAATACCAATGAAACAACTTCTCTATGTTTCTTCAACCATGTCATTGCATAGTTTGATATTCCACGGACCATAGTCATAGACCATGGAAAACATTTTTTCATTCATATGATGTCTGAACTAACTGTCAAACTGGGAATTTCCCATGAAAGTTCCACTCCCTACTACCCTTAGGAAAATGGGCAAGTTGAGGCAATCAATGAAGTTCTCAAAATGATGCTTCAACGTATGATAGGGCTCCATAAATTAGACTGGCATCTTATTGTTTATGCATCCTTGTGGGTGTATTGAACCTCCATTAGGGTTTCTACTGGGCATGCCATTCTAATTGGTTTATGGTATGGAAGAAATCCTTCCGATTGGATGTGAAATTCCATCCTAGAAACTTGTTGTCGAACACCTCCCTACCACTTCTGTCGAAGAGGAATGTCTCTTACTTTTGACGTGCTTAGATGAAAACTAGCATGATGTCACAATGGCTAATGAAGCCCATAAGAAATGTATCAAAGTGAAATATGACAAGAGTGTCAAGACTCATGTCTTCTCAGAAGTAGGCCTTGTTTTTCTATACAATCAATAGTATAATCAATTAGGATTAGGGAAGTTCGAGCCAATGTGGTTGGGTCCATACATTGCCAAATGTGTTCTTGCTAAAGGGACCTATGAGCTTGTTGATTTTTATGGAGTTCCCTCGGCGCAGCCTAGGAATGGGTTGTACCTTAAGAAATACTATGCTTGAGATTTTTTATAGTGCACTATGTACATATTGTATATAGGTGTGATTGAGTGTGTTTGTAGTGTGTTCCCCTTCAGAGTTTCCTATGGTCTATATTAATCTTGTTTACATTTGGTTTGTAGATATCAATGTTATATATGTAATACTTTCTTGCATATCTACCGAATGGTCCTGTTTTCCATCCATGATACAACAATTTAGAAGTGAAATCTAGGTCATTCAAAGGGAAATCAAAAGGGAAAGGCAAAATATTGATCGACCATTTTGTAGAAGGCTCATCATATCGGGAGGTTGATATCAGATGGGACACCCAAAATTTCATGAGCTGAAATTCAAACGAGGGTCGAAATGAAAGGGAAATAGCTGAAATTCGGGAGGCAATCACATCAAAACCCGATATCGGAAAAATGGAAGGAAGGTATATTGGGGCCCAATAATGGGAGGCTATACATCAAATCTTTTAGGAGGTGATGACATTAGCGTGAGGTCATTTTAGAGGTCAACTTATCAGAAGAAAGAGTTTATGTACCCCTCATGTAAAATGTTTTATAAAAAGTTTCAATCTCATCAAGGGGCTCTGATGTTGTTAAGCACTTGGTCATGAGGACTCAAGGGACCAGGAGTAGAGAAAAGGTAGAGCACCCAGGTGCTATGTTGAATATCGAAGGCCCGAAAATTTGGACCCCTATTGCAATTGTGTTTTTGAAGAGACTATGATGAAGGGGCTATTATATTATGTGGCACTAGGTCATGAAATTTTAAAGAGCCAAGGGCCAAAGAACAAATATAAAGGGAGTTAGGCCCCTAAAAGGAGACCGAAGGCTTAAGCACCCAAGAACACAAACCACTGGTCATGGCACGTGGTCCTATGGGGAAATTGAGATAAGAGGGCTAAAAGAGTAAACTATCATGGGTGTGCCTTTCAGTTTAAATATCAAGCATGCTTAGGGGGGATTGTCGTCCATCTCCATCTAACCAGCCATTAGGAAAATTTTGAGGTCTAAAATGGTCCTTTTAAGGAAATTATAAAATAATAGTGGAAATAATAAAATAAGATTAGATTACATCATCAAATTTTAGAGGGAAAAAAGAAAAACTATTTTTTCAACTCGTATTTTCAACTTATCTCCCTATTGGTTTATTAAAATTTCGAGTGACAACACTCATTCAATGTAGAATTTGATTCCTCATCCAAGGGGTACCCATGTTTCATACTTTCGATGGACCCTGCTACATGGAAAAAGAGAAATACATGAAAAACATGATTGCAATCACATTTTTCATGTATTTCTCATTTTTCATTTAGCAAGTTCCATCAAAAGTATACAACATGGGTACTCCTTGGATGAGGAATTAAGTTTTGCATCCAACGAGTACTCTCACTCGAAATTTGAGCAAAACCTTAAGGAGATAAGTTGAAAATACGAGCTGTAAAAGTAATTTTACTATTTTATTATTTTTTAATCTTTTTACTTTTTAACTCCAAAAATGGTGAACCATCCCATATGGTTGAAATCATCTTCTTGAATCCTATTCATTCTTATAAATTTTATTTTGGTTGTATATTTTTCTTAGGAGGCCCATTTTAGACCTCAAAATTCCCTAATGCCCCAAAAGCAGTTTTTTTTTTGGGGGGGGGGGGGGGGAGGCGTTAACCTATGCGGGTAATAAACTGGTGCTACCCCCCGAAGTTGAAAATTTAAAAGGATGGGCTTGCCATTCCAACAGCCAAAATTGATTATGGGGGGTTGCCATTGGATTTGGTCTCTTCTTCTTCTACCTGTTGGAGGATGGTGGGGACCACCTGTCACGTTATAAGTCCATCGACACCAGTTTCAAGAAAGTGATGAACTTCAAAAGTAAATGGTAAATTCTCCAGCCCCCCTCTCATTCACCTGTCACCTATCACCACCCAATCCCCTTCCGCCACGTGTCCCCCCATGATTTCATCCGACATAAGACTACTATTTTCCCCTCTTTGCCTATAAAAAAACCCTTCCCGCTCTAAAATTTCAAATATGTTTTGCTTTCCTAGTACAATCTCCTCCCATCATTCGTATTCTCTGTAATGTTGTTTGAGTACTCAACTGGTCTGGAACTCCCCTCCAACATTTTTTTCAACTATCATCAGGTCTACTAGGTAATGCTCATTCCTCTCTACCTACAAGTTATTTGAGTGCTCGTTAAAAAATGAATAAGGTGACCCCCAAGGCCCCTAAAACCCATGAAGCAAATCCTCATCGAATGTTGAACCTCTGATGGAAACTAAAGCTCAAATTTCAGAACCTCTTTGTTCTTTCCACCAGCCAGACCTCCGGTTCAACTTTTATGGCCACCGCATCAGAGGAGAGGACTCATTTCGTGTATTTGAATCAAGGTTGTACTATAAGATTGCCCCTTCTATGCATCACTTCCCCGAGTTCATGTCTTGGTAAACTGTAGCATATATAGAGGAGAAGAACTATTTTATTTCCCCCATCAGATCCAAAATCCTAGAGGTGGACCCAGAGCTAAACCAAAAGGCTCTATTTTACCCAAGCTCCCCTTAACCCCGACAGTTCACAGAAGCTACCCTAGTTTATAACTACACTTCCCTTCCAACAGTTGAACAACAATATTTCTCCAAATGGTCTTAGCCCCTCACTTACAATCCTTTCCCATTGTTGATAGTTTCCCAATAACTATATTTTTTGAGTCTATACAACCCATCTTGTCTATGATTACTCACCTATGTGGAGATGACAATGCCAATATGGCCAACAAAGAATACCTAGGGTTTCTCAGGGAGATGATGTACTCATGTCATCTATTTGACACATGTGCTTACTTGGTAGAGTCAATAAAATTCTAGTTGTGCCATTTTTCCACCATCTCATACTTTAGGTATTATTCTTTGCTGTTCTATCTATTTGTATACATCCATGTGGATGAATTTGAATGCATGGGCCTTAGACTAGTGGCCCCAGAAAAATAGAGGAAGTTTTTTTTTACTAGGACATTGTTAGGAGGAAATGAGAGAGTGATGGCTATTCAAAGTTCATTTCATCCTACATGTCCATTGCCTATACAATTATTCATAACCTGTCCCCTCCAAGAATTCCCCCGTAGCAGAAATAAATCCTTCAACTAAGAAAGGACACTAGGGCAGGTGATTGGTACCTATTTTAGGATTACACAGAGATTTAGGTCTATGGGTGTGATCTCCTTCCATACCGCTTGTCAATATTCATACCTATGAGGGTATTCACCATTGAGTTTATTAGACAGATTCTTAATGTGGACTAGATCCATTTTGTCCCTGTTAAGAAGGGATAGATGTTATTGTTGGGAAAACCTATTGGGTCTTTTATTGTTAACTCCATACAAGCCTTCTTGGCCGTTGAGGAATTGCTAAACCAAATGAAATTTTGATTTGGGAGATGTTTGGAATTGTGATCCTCATGGGGTAATTGCAAAGAAAATAGGAAGCATAAAGGCTTCAAATTATGAGCATGAAGATAGGCCTGGGCTTGAATGGAAAGCTAACTTCGATATATGGCCTATTAACATAGAGATGGAAGTCAAGACTCAAACAACAAAGTACAAGGCACAGAAAAGGACCATTGATGAGATAGAGGATGTAGATATGTACGATGTACAAATCAATAAATATCCCAGGACTCAAGGGATAGAAGAACAATAAAAAATTGAGACTAGATTCGTAAAGACAAAACCAAACCAACTAGGCTTCCATGTGACTTTGGAAGACCCATTACAAGTTGTTGCCTCATCATCCTCATAAGTAGCCATTCTAGGTTCGACAAGAAGTAAAACCACACCTGAACCTAGCTATTCTTATGGAAAGGTCATTGAAGAAAGGAACAAGAAAATAAGGTAAGATATGCAACAGCAAATGGCATGCCAAACCAAACCAAACTTCTGGCTGTTATGGATTTGGAGAGAAATCAAAATAAATTCTCATTGCATCAACCACTAGCATAATCACTACCATCGAGATACCAGTTCAAGGCCATAGATGTCTCCTTAGACTTGGAAAGTGTCCCTCTACCTCATAAGATCAAGTTCCATAGGAAAGTGGGAGAGATGATTTACAATGAGCTTAACAGAAACACAGTGACCATAAGTAAAGAGAAGAAGCTGCTAGAGAAGGTCGAAGCAATATTAAAACAAGAAAGAGATAACTCCAGAGCTCTTCACATGCAGAATGAAACTTCAAAGTCCTAGTTGTGAAATTAGGGGTGAATCCATGGGATAATGTTCCATTTGAGGCCCTTCTTCAAAGCTCACAAGCAGAAGTTCAGGAGTTGAGGCACAAACTGAAGATGACAGCCAGTGAGCATGTGTAGTCCAAGGAACTTGCAGAGGTTGAGGAGGAGAAAGTGATCCTAAAAAGGAGCTGATAGATAGAAATAATGAGGTTGTGGATCTTAAGAAATAGGTGCTTAAACTTCAGATGAGAATAGACCCTCAAAAGACCCTCACAAAGACGCTCAAAAAGCTCCAGTTCTCAGAAGGAGAGCTCAATAACGTGTAGAAGAATTTAGAAATAACCCAACGATCCTTATCACAAAATAAAAGCAACTTGATACGTTCAAGACTAATGGAGATCTGATTAGCAAGAACTTGTAGGCAGCCAACCAGGAGATTGTTGAGCTCAAAGGCCTTTTTGAAAGGAAATATGTCTCTCGCGCAAGCTACGTAACTGGTCTGGGATGAGATTAAAATAGAGATGAAAAACAACTAGGAGTACATAACTCTGATGGATGAACAAATCATTGTGATCGAGGGCTATGAGTCATTCATCCTAACTGCTAAGGAAGACGATGAAAAGAACTCCCAGATTTCCAAAAAGTTGATTCAATTTGTAAATGAAAGACACTCAGTGAGTTAATGCTTATAGATGTGGAGGATAGAGTATTTTCTATCATGGATATCTCCAAAGTACTCTAGAAGGAAGAGGTTAGAGCAAAGGCTGAAGAATTCCTAAATAGAACAACAATGGGACCTAGGGAAAGGTTGTTTGAGTGATTGACTTGTCTCATGAGGGTTCTATTGATGATGTTGGATGATTGGGTGTGATGTTCCATTGATTACATTTCCTTCAGGTCACCTACGAGGTCGAATCTGATCATAGTAGCCTCTCGTCTCATGTTTATCCCGGTTGGCATGGTTGCTTGTGTGGATGTGGGAGGAGGGTGTTACACTTCCTTTAATCCCTATTTTTGTAGAAGAACTATTCAGGCAATGGGGTTTCGACTTCATTAGAGAAATAAATCCACCTTATAGTGGCCAACACAAGTGGATACTCACAATCACCGATTACTTCACTAAGTGGGTGGAATCTACCCCAACTAGAAATGCAACTGATGCAGTAGTCATCAAGTTTCTGGAGTAAAACATCCTTGCCAAGTTCAGCTCCCCAAATGAAATTGTCACCAACAATGCTCAAGTGCTCAAGTTATTCAAATTTATTTATTTTTACCAAAATTTCAACATTATAGTAGGTCATTTCACTACCTATTACCCACAGGGAAATGGATTGGTTGAATCCTATAATAAAACCTTGGTAAGGATTTTGAAGAAGATAATAGCATAAAATCATAAGAATTGGGATTCACAGCTTAAGTTTTCCGTATGGGCCAACAGGGTTACCACTGAGATATTGTTATGAAACCAGCTCAAGAAAAGATAGAAAAGATAGATCAACACCTTAGAATTCAGCCTCTTCGAGGGGGCAACCTCCTTTACATTACATAAATGAACAATTCTTCGATGATTCAAATGACAAAACCTCCTTTCTATAT
>APFE031418532.1:0-118305 GCA_000404065.3 Pinus taeda | reverse complement strand
CCTTTCTTGTAGCAACTTATTCATATTTATCTTCAATTCTTCCATGTATGTCTTCAAATCTATCTTCAAATCATCCATCTTAGCTTCCACGTCATTCATCTTAGCTTCTACACCTTTTTGTGCAAGCGACACTTGTTGCACTTGGTCTCGTAATTTTGATATATCATGTTGCATTTCTTCCTCTTCTTCATGAGTCATGCTAGAGCTTTTAGGTTGCCTACTAGGTTTTTCCATTTTCTTTCTTCGAGGCATCAATTACTGCTAATAATGCTTCACTATGCCCTTTGAATTCCTTCAAAATAATTTTTCAAACCAAGCTTAAGCAAACATTTAAAAAAATATACACACCTTTTTTTCACTTTGTAGGAGCTCGATATTTCCTCTGATGTATCTCTGTAATTTCGGATCATCCAATTCGGAAATTGCAACCTGCAGTAGCCCTCTGTGTCCTCTTTCCAATGCCACCAGTCTGACCCCAATTGGATTCTCCAGTGAAGAGTTATGCCAAATCTCCCACAGTGACCTGATTATAGACTAATTCAGTAGAGCGAAATTGTATGACATGCCACGTGTCCCTATTTTGACCTTTCGGTCTGACAAATATATACAACAAACTAAAGTCCATCCTTTTTTTGTGCCTTTTTACGAAATTTCAATCCAATTCTCTGAGAAAAAGTTATGATGATTTTCCCCAGGTCATCTATTTGGAATGTAATTCAGGAGTCTGCAAAAAGACCAACTTCCTCAGATCATATCTCTGCAAATATAGCGCAAAAGATCTGAAATTCGGACCCAAGATTTAACACGACATCTTCTCAAATGGTTTTTTTTTCGACTTCTGAAACGTCGCATAAAAAAATTTATAACAAGCATGCCACGATGACCTATTTGGAGCAGCAAAACCCTAAAATCCAAAGCTCTGACACCAAATGTTATGTAACCAGTAAAAGAAAAGATAGAAAAGATAGATCAATGCCTTAGAATTCAGCCTCTTCAATGGGGCAACCTCTTTTACATTACATAAATGAACAATTATTCGATGATTCAAATGACAAAACCTCCTTTCTATATATAGGAGTCTAACGAGTCACAATATAACCCAACCGACCTAACAATAATAATATAAAGCCACAAAAATAACAATAGAAGGATTCTATGGGGCACAATAATAACAATATGGGGACAATAGGGGCACAACAATATTAGTAAGGGGTACAACTACAATAGTAATGGGGTAATCACTAGTATTATAGGGACCCAATAGAGATCCAATGGAAAATATCCTTATGAATTAGTATATGGGAAAGACACAAATTTTCCTATACAATTAGACATTCAAGTAGCTAAGATCCTACAAGATGTTGAGGAGGAACCAGATGCATTGACCAATAAAATAAATCAATTGGTAGAGCTCCAAGAAAGCAGGGGACAGGTAAACCATAATTTTCTTAATTATCAGGAGAGGATGAAGTCCTTTTTTGATAGAAAAGAGAAGGATGGATCCCTACAACCAGGAGACCTAGTACTTAAGTGGGATGTGAGAAGGGAAGATAAATGAAAACATGGCATGTTTGACCCTCTATGGTTTGGACCTTTCAAGATTGTTGAAGCAAAAGGGAATGATAATTTCTTATTGGAAAATTTATATGGTGAGCTGCTTGAGCTGCCAGTGAATGGGTAGTTTCTTAATCTTTATTTCCAACATTGAAGATATCCACTCTCATCCACTATAAATATTGGCGAGCCATTATAAATACAAACAATGTTTTTTGGTTTTTATTACTGCTCTTTTGTAGACTTATGAAGTTTTAAATAAAATGACTCCATTCTCAATTAATAGAAGGCACTAATCTGTAGGTTCTCAAAGAATTGCTTGAAATACATTGTCCCCAATTGGAGTTGATGTTGTATTTGTAATACTTTCTTGCATTTTTCTGAATGGTCGTATTTTCCATCCATGATACAAAAATGAAGAGGTGGAGTCTAAGTCGTTCAAACGGAAATAAAAAGGGAGGGGAAGCACATTGAATGACCATTTCAGAGAAGGCTCAACATATTGGGAGGACGGTATTAGATGGGAGACCGAAATTTCTGGAGCTGAAATTCAGAGGAGGGCTGAAATTAAAAGGGAAGTGAAAAAATTTGGGAGGTGATCACATTGAAACCTAATATCGGAAGAATGAAAGAAAGGTATATCAAAGCCCAATATCGGGAGGCTGCACATAAGATATTTTAAGAGATGATGACATTAGTGTGACATCATTTTGAAGGTCGGCTTATCAGAATAAAGAGATTTTGTAACCCCCTCTGTAAATTTTTTTATAAAAAGGTCTAATATGATGAAGGGACTCCGATCTTGTTTAACACTTGGTCATGAGGAATTGAGGGACTAGGGGCATAGAAAAGGTAGAGCACCAAGGCAGTATGTTGAATATCAAAGGTCCAAAATTTTAGACCCCTGTTATAATTATGTTTTTGAAAAGACTCTGATGAAGTGGCTCTGATATTATGTGGCACTAGGTCATGAACTTTCAAAGAAACAAAGGTGAAAAAATGAATATAAAGGGTGTTAGGCCCCCGACAAGAGTCAGAGTCTTAAGCACCCAAGCGCCCAAACCACTGGTCACAACACCCGATCCTATGGGGAAATTGATATAAGAGGGCTAAAAGAGTAAATTATCATTTGTGTGCCTTTTAGTTTAAAGATCGAGCATGTTTAGGGGGGATCATCGTCCATCTCCATCTAACCAGCCCACAAAAGCATTTCAGGGGCAGGGGTAACTTGCATGGGAAATAGACTGGTGCTACCCCTCAGAATTGACAAGTCAAAAGGGTGGGTCCACTAATCCAATGACCCAGATTGATTATGGGGGGTTGCCACTAGATCCGACCTCTTGATCTTTTACCTACATGAGGATGGTGGGGAGCACCCGCCACATTATAAGTTCGCCGATGCAAGTTTCAAGCATGCGATGAACTTCAAAGGTAAATGGTAAATTATCCACCCCCACTTCCATCCACCTATCACTTGTCCCTACCCAATCCCCTTCCACCACGTGTCCCCCTATGACATCGCATATCAGATGATCATTTTCCTTTCTCTGCCTATAAAAAAACCCTTCCTGCTCCAATTTTTTTTATTGTTTCCTAGTACAGTCTCCTCCCTCCATTCGTCTTCTCTATAATGTCATTCGAGTACTCATCTAGTCCGGAAATCCCTTCCAATGTTGTTTTCTATTGTCACTATGACTACTAGGTAACTAGTCAGTGCCCTATACAATAATTTTATTTGTATACTCATTAAAACATGAAGAAGGCAACCCCAAAGACCCCTAAAACCCATGAATCCAAATCCTCATCGAATGTGGAACCTCTAATGGACATTGAGGATCAAATTTCAGACCCTCTTTGTTCTTTCTACCTATCATACCTCTAGTTCGACTTATATCACCACCACATTCGAGGAGAGGATCCATTCTGTGTAGTTGACTACGGTTTGTACTAACTGATCACCCCTTCTATGCATCACTTCCCCAAGTTCATGTCTTGGTTAAATATAACTTATATAGAGAAGAAGAATTGTTTTATTTCCCCCACCGAAGCCAAAATCCTAGAGGTGACCCTAGAGCTAATCCAAAAGGCTCTAGTTTATGCAAGCTCCCCTGAAACCCAATAGCTCACATAAAGTACCCTAGTTTATAACTACACTAGCATTCTAGCAACTGAAAAACAATATTTTTTGAAAAAGGTCTTAGCCCTTGGCTTACAGTCCTTTCCCATTCTTAAGAGTTTCCCCATAACTATCTTTTCTGAGTCTGAACAACCCATCTTGTCTACGATTTCTCACCTGTTTGGAGATGACAATGCCAATATGGCCAAAAAAAGCATACATAGGGTTTCTCAAGGAGATGATGCAGCCAGGTCATTTATTGTACATACTTGCTTACTTGGTCGAGTCAATAAAATTCCAGTTGTGCATTTTTTCACTACTTCATACTTTAGGTATTATTCTTTGTTGTTCTATTTGTTTGTATAATCCATGTGGAAGAATTTGAATGCCAGGGCCTCACTTTGTTGGCCCTAGAAAAACATAGGAAGTATGTTTTTGTCTGGGACGTTGTTGTTAGAAGGAAACTAGAGAGTGATGGCTATTCATAGTTCATTTTCTCCTACACAGTCATTTCCTATAAAATTAATCATAACCTGTCCCCTCCAAGAATTCTCCCCCAACAGAAAGAAATCCTTAAAATGAGCAATGGTACTAAGGAAAAATATTGGTACCTGTTTTAGGATTACATAGAGATTCGAATCTATGGATGTGAGCTCCCTCCATACCAATTGTCGATATTCGTACCGTCGAGGATATTTTCCCTTAATTTTATTAGATAGAGTCTTAATGTGGACCAGTTCCATTTTATCCATGCCAAGAAGGGATGTATGTTCAAGTTCCGAAAACATATAGGGCCTTTTATTGTTAACTCTAGATATGCCTTCTTGGTTGCTAAGGAATTGCTAAAACAAATGAATTTTTATTTGGGAGATGTTTGGCATTATGATCCTCATGGGGTCATTGCAAAGAAAAAAGAAAGAATAAATGCTTCAACTTATGAGCATGACAATAAGCCTTGGCTTGAATGGAAAGCTAACCTTGATTCATGGCCTATTAAGATAAAGATGGAGGTTGAGACTCCATCTTAAGGCATAGAAAAGGACCGTTGATGAGATCAGGGATGTAGAGATGGAATATGTACAAATTAACAAAAATCACAGGACTCAAGAGATAGAAGAAGAAGAATAAAAAATCGACACTAGGTTGATAGAAACAAAGCCAGACCAACCAGACTTCCAGGTGACTTTGGAAGACCCACTACAATCCGTTGCCTCATCATCCTTAGAAGTAGCCATTCTAAGTTCAATAGGAAGTACAACCACAACCAAATCTAGATGGCCTACTAGAAAGGTCATTGAAGAAAGGAACAAGAAAATAAGGGAAGATATGCAACAACAAATGGCTTCACATTTAGTCCATACCAAACCAGACTTCTGGCTACTATGGATTTGGAGAGAAATCAAATGAAATTCACATTGAATCACCCACTAGCACAGTCACTACCATGGCCTCTCAGTTAAAGGATCTAGATGACTCCTTAGACTTAGAAAGTGTTGCAGTTGAGAAATGGCAACAAGAAATTCCAGTTTAATTTGTCCTTAAATTAAACTATGAAATAAAATCGATTTCTATTCTCATAGCAACTTGTAAATAGTTGATTAAGTTTAATTAACTTAACTAGCTTTGGAATTTCGAGTTGGAAGTATTTCTGTAGTCAATTATATGTTCTCCCTAACTTTTAGAGGTCTAGGATGAGTTTAAATTGAGTTGTAATTATATTAACTCAGTTTACTGAGTTATGGTCTGTTAAATTAGTTCTAAATGTTTGTGGAACTAATAGAGGACTACAAGTCAATTGGTGCACTGGTGCATCCACAAGTGTTACTCCAGTTAACTTAATATTCCCTCATGAGAAACTCATGCATGTCAGTTCAAAGAAAGATCCAATTGAGACTAGAGTATAGGGACAATGTACTTCAATTGTATGATTTATTGAGTTGTAAATATCATGCATGCAATGAGAGAAAAACCTATGTTTGGATTACACAGGTTTTGAAGTGTTATCACCAAAATCAACCCCTGATAGGCTGTTGATCAGGAAGACCTTGTGTAACTCTTTCAAACCAACTTTTGGTTGAGGCTTAGCCTCCTCAACCTAAGAGGGCTCTCTCACTAGGTTAAATATGTTTGCTAAAGATTAGATGGCTAACTCTATGAATTGAAATCAAATGAAAATGTATAAATGGTTGAAATGCCAATCAACAAGCATCTATTGGGCTATGGAGTCAGAGTATGTTTTAGTACAACAGCAGATCAGCTTACATGGAAGTCAGGGCATAAAGGGTTTTAATCTACCAGCAAAATAGAGACATGATATAGGAAACACAGTTTATGAACACATGAAGGAAGTTAGAGCATTATCAATGAATTCTAAGTAACATGTGTTCATACCACTGCAAGTGAGCAAATGAAGAAAGCCATGAGGAAATAAAACACATAAAACCCTCTCTGAATCCTGAGTAGTAAAGCCAAACTTCTGCATTAACATAAAACATACAATGTTCTGCAATAACATAATATGGAGATTTTGTAGCGCACATACACAGAATTTACACTGGTTGCGCTAAGAAATCAAGGATTTGTGCCAGATCTTGTCTAATTGTCTTTTCCATCAAAATTCGTTAATTTTTCATCACCATGTGTCAGTCCTTGAACCATGCCTATCACATGCAGCCATTCATCCTCATCAATAGAGTTGTTAGGTGTCTTGGTATGCTTAGGTTGCAAGTTTCAAAAAGAGCCAAGTATTCACAGTGATGATTTAGGTTTGGATTCATGCATGAGGAGCACATTGACAGGTGTTCAATTTGAATTCTTTGAAGATCAATCGAGGCAAATTTCCTTATCCATTGCAAGTGAGGTAGTGATCGAAATTGAGATGGTGCAGGCTTCTTTAATATTCACGTTGTAGGAATTCCATGGAGGAGTATACAAAAAGAAAGGAGCATAGGTCAGGCAGGTGTTTAAAGAACGAACTTGAAGGCTTAGATATTATCCTAAAGAACAGTGAAGCTGAACGAGCACTCAAACAAGAAAAATGTGTGACAAGGTCTAGTTGAGGAAGGAAGCATGTGAGACCTCATTGTTTCATCACGGCTTAGTCAAGTTGATCATTTTCCATGAGCTTTAGAGAGTAGATAGGGACTGGTCCACTTTCATGTTTATGTCTGGCTTCAAGGATGAAACTGGTCTCAGTCCTCAAGCTACGAAGACTTCTCCAACAACAGTTAGTCATCGTACAGAAACGAGATCAAGGAGATTCTACGTTTTGATGCTTACCTTGAAGAATGGTATCTACATTTTCAGTTGTGAACAGCTTCATGATAGGTGAAAATTTCATTTCAGGAAGAAGAAAGACTCAAGAGAATTAAATTTTGGTCTTATACTGTGTTTTTAAAATTACACAGCAGTTTCGTAGCACGCTACGAAACTGCTGTAGCTGCACATTATGATTTCATGGACCAATGTTGAAAGACAAAGGCAAATATTTTTGAAGGGGAATCTATAAAAAGGATATTTTAAAAAGTGTCAACATTCAGCAAGGGCAAAACAAGTAGAAGAAAGACATTTTTGAACTCCAAACTTTATCAGTCAACTTGTCAGTCAAATTGTCTTCTTGTTTTTACCAGTCAACTTCTAGAAGAGTTCCTGCGCAACTGAAAACTCCTCTATGAAAAGTGAAAGAGGTTTTCGTTCCTAAGATACTGAAGTAAAAAAACCTCTTCCACTTTCTTCAAATTAATTATGATCTTGGAGAAATGAAGGACCAAACTTGCGTTACGAAGCTGCTGTAGGTGCAGTTTTTCACAAGCATATTTCTCTGTTTTACACCTGTTTTTCAAAGACACATTCTGGGCGGTAGGAAAGGTGTTTAAAAAACCCAAGATAGGTTTTTGTTCAGCACGGATTTGTTCACAAAAGCCTCCTTCCACTTTTCTAAATACATGTTTTATAAGAATATATGAGCTCTGTCCCAAGACCTATTTTTCAGCCAGAACAGAACAAAGAACAGTCTCCTAGTTTCTAGGAGCAGTAAAAGGATGAGTCATCAAGGGCCAGATGGAGGGTTATAAGCACTATCAAATTCGAATTCATGGAGTTATAGGTGTCATAGGGAGTGTTTAATTCCTAGATAATGTCTTTTTAATCATGATGCGGAGTTAGACTCCTAATTGTATTAGGTTTCTATAACTTCCAGTTAGCAGTTAGTGGTATTTAATAGTTAGTTTAAAGTGTTAATAGGTGTCATAATAAGATGAATTCGAGTTCCCCTCATGCTGGAGGAGGAATCTCAGTTATGTAGAGAGCTCTATATATATCAGAACATTTGATGTACAAAGGGTTGGAAAATTTCAAGAGAAACAAGGCATATTATGTTATTACAGAACACTGTATGTTTTATGTTAATGCAGAAGTTTGGCTTTACTACTCAGGATTCAGAGAGGGTTTTATGTGTTTTATTTCCTCATGGCTTTCTTAATTTTCTCACTTGCAGTGGTATGAACACATGTTACTTAGAATTCATTGATAATGCTCTAACTTCCTTCATGTGTTCATAAATTGTGTTTCCTATATCATGTCTCTATTTTGCTGGTAGATTAAAACTCTTTATGCCCTGACTTCCATGTAAGTTGATCTGCTGTTGTACTAAAACATACTCTGACTCCATAGCCCAATAGATGCTTGTTGATTGGCATTTCAACCATTTATATATTTTCATTTGATTTCAATCCATAGAGTTAGCCATCTAATCTTTAGCAAACATCTTTAACCTAGTGAGAGAGCCCTCTCAGGTTGAGGAGGCTAAGCCTCAGCCAAAAGTTGGTTTGAAAGAGTTACACAAGGTCTTCCTAATCAGTAGCCTATCAGGGGTTGATTTCGGTGATAACATGAAGCATGAATTCCCTTTAAATACGGGTTATTCGTCCTAGCAATTGCGCAAGAAAATAAGGGCTTGGCAGGCAGCGGAAATTGCATAAGTGTTGGCTAATAGTGGGCTTGTGAGGTAGAGAGTTGAGCATACTTGTGAAGAATCATTCTTGTGAGAACAAGATTTGTATATTCACTCATATTTCTGATTTAATGTAATATAGATAGGTAGGGTTTTGAGTAGTGTCTTTCCCCAAGAAAACTTATTGTGTTATGTGCCATTGATTTATCTTCTTCTTTTCCATATTGTTTTCATCGATCTATTGGCTTATGCTAGTAATAACGGGCTTATGAGATAGAAAGTTGAGCATAATTGTACAAAATTGTTCTTGTGAGAATAAGCTTTGTATCTTCACTCATATTTCTAATTTAATGCAATATGGATAGGCGGGGTTTTGAGCAGTGGATTTCCCCAAGAAAACTTATTGTGTTATATTCCATTTATTTATCTTCTTGTTTTTCATAGTGGTTTCATTGATCTATTGGCTTCCACTAGTTGAAAGTAGAAGTATATTCTTGTCCTATGCTTTAGTAAATTGCATGAGCTTGTGAATATACAAGAAAATTCTACTTGGTATCAGAGCTGAATTCAATATAGTAGAGGAGATTTCAAAGTTTTGAGTTTTGGGTTACAGGTGAAATTCGTATTTGCAATACATACTTCAAGATCGACAGATGGAATTCTATGGTTTGCAGCTCGAGTATTCCTTGGATGGCAACTCAAATTTTATAGCCTGGAGGGACAGAATGGAGGTTGTGCTGGAGGATAATGGTTGGAAGGAATTCATTGATCAAGAAATTCCTAAGCCAACAACATTGGATGCAAAAAATTTGGCTGAATGGAAGAAGTGCATGGCGAAGGCAAGGCGGATAATCCTTGAGAGAGTTCAAAACCACATTGTCTCAAGTCTCCATGGAAAGGAAACTCTGTATGCTGTGTGGAAAGAATTGACAGAATTGTATCAGAATATCAGTGACCAAAGGAAATTGGTACTAAAGGACAAACTTCAAAAAATCAAAATGGAGAAAGGCAAGACTATTCCAAAATACTTGACCAAGTTCACTCAATGTTGTGATGAACTTGGAAGTGTTGGAATCAAGGTTACCGAGGATGATATTGTCAGTATTTCTCTTCTGGGGCTCCCAAAGAGTTGGCATAGTTAACAGGACTCTTTTAATGGTTGGGATAAGCTGTTAGATTGGGAATGATTGTGGTCGGCTTTTATACAGTAGAAGATTAGGAGGAACACCAGGGATGGCTCTTTGTCAAATATTGATGATGAAGAGAATTGTGCCTTAGCAATTAAGGTGAAGAAGGGGAAAGGAAAAGCTTCCCATTCCAAAATGGGTTCTTTTCATGGAGGCAAGAAGAAAGACATGATGAAAGTGAAATTCTTTTATTGTCATGAGCTGGACCATTTTGTTACAAATTGTCCACTCAAGAAGTCCAAGAGGAAGTCCTCAGGAGGAGCAGTGAGTGAATCTTTGGCCTCTCAATTCGAATTGTAATTTTACCTCATTGCATGCATGGTGTCATCAATGATGGGAAGTGTATGGTACTTAGAAAGTGGATATTTATTCCACATGATTGGTGACAAGGAGTTATTCAGTGATCTCGAGGAGAAAGATCTCCAGATGCATATTAAGATGGGTGACGACGGGAGATATTATGCTATTGGATTGGGAAAGGTTACTTTTTAGAGGGAGCATGGGCTCCACTCATCTTGAAGAATGTTATGTATGTGCCCGGGCTGAAGAAGAACTTGGTATTCATTGCCATGCTTGAAGATAGAAGCTATGATGTGATCTTCTCGAAAGGAAAAGTGTCCCTTCGACACATAGCCATGGGTCAAGTAAAGAAGATAGGGATTCAGGTCAAGAATCTTTGTAATATGGAAGTAGAAGATTGCGCTACTTTGAGCATGAACGAAGAGATGGTGCAAAGCTTAGACGTTGGTGAGTTGTGGCACAAGCATTTGTGCCACTTGCGTCATGGGGCTTTGAAGATCATGCAACAGATCTCCACTGGTTTTCCCAAATGTACGCTACATCAAGTTGATACATGCAAGAGGTTTACTTTGTGTAAATACACCAAGAATTCCTTTCATGACAGAGACAGTCGAGCATATGCAATTCTAGAGTGAGTCCATTCAGATGTGTGTGGACCATTCTAGATAGCATCCATGGCCAAACACATGTATTATGTTATATTTGTTGATGACTTTTCTCAAAAATGCTAGATATTTTTCATGCAGAAAAAGTATCAAACCTTCACAAAGTTTGGTGAGTTTAAAGAATTGGTGGAGAAAGAGCCAGGTAAGAAGGCTAAATATGTATGGAGTGATACTGGTGGTCAGTATGTCTCAAACAAGTTTAAGAACTTATGTGCAATGGAATGGATTAAACGAGATTTGATGACACTCCAAAACCCTCAGCAAAATGGGGTCATCGAGAGGAAGAATAGAAGCATTGTAGGGGAAGCGAGGGCGATGTTGGATAATTAGGGTCTGCCACTATACTTTTGGGCTGAGCCATGCAACATAACAATTTATGTGTAGAACTGTAGCCTGGATTGGATACTTGGGATGAAGACACCAGGGGAGGCTTACTTCGGTAAGAGGGCAGATCTTGGTCACTTCAGGATTTTTGGGTCATCCATATATTGCCATGTGACCAAAGATGCACGGAAGAAGCTTGATATGACAACAGAGTTGGGGATATTTGTGGGGTACACTGATACACCTCAAAACTATTGGGTGTACTTTCCAACCAGTAGGATGACAATGGTTTGCAAGGATGTCAGATTCGATGGGGAGAATGCCATGCAAGTTTCCCTTGAGAGGGAGCTTCAACTACATGTGGTTGAGGAGATTTTAGCTCCTAAGGTTAAGGAGCCTCATATTGATGTGAAGCAACCACATGCAAAGGATATAGGAGTGGAGAAATCCACTTAGGTAGTGTCTTCCAGAGATGATAGAAATCACACCAGAGAAGCAAATAGATTGTTGTCAGAGTCTAGAGAAAATATGGGAACACCCACATCACAACGCAGACAGAGGAGGTCAACTGACAAGTACACTAGATACATGGATCTTGTTGTAGCATCCATTGTTATTTAAGTTTTATTTTCATTTTTATCAAAAGATGAAAGAAAAATCAAATATTATGTTATAACGGAAATAAAAAGAAATGTGAAGATTTGAAAGAAATAGTCAATTTTATATTATGAAAAACCGCGACAAGATTTGTACCATCCGATCAACAGGCCACAGATCCGATGACAATCATGTATGTTGGATTTCAAGCCTCTGTGGAAGTTTTTTGTAGCTTCATGTTCCGGATTGTCCACTGTTTCAACTCCATTCTGCGGACGTTTCAAACCCCAAAGTGGGTCCATCATCAGGACAATAGAGATGAATGAAAGATTATTTGAGAGAAAGAGCTGAGCACCTGGGTATAAATAAACTAAAGAACCCTAATAACACTTTCTTAATTTTTATCATTCTTTTAATAGATACTTATATTTGTATTAATATTTATCATTATTTATTTTTTATATTAAATAAATCTTCAATAGATTAATTGCTTAATTGATCTATTACTTTAGGTTTTATTTAATTGATAATTTAATTCATAAATTTTTATTTAATTAAAATCTTAATATTATTTTTTTTATTATTATGCTTATATTTTATGTATTAAATTAGATTCATAATATTTATTTTTATTTTTATTATTGTAACATTAACTATTAATTATTAATAGATTAATTAATAAATCAATTAATTAATTCGTCAATTAATTAATTAATATCAGATTTTTTATTTACATTAAGACTAACATTAATTAATTAATCAATTACTTAATTAGAATTTGAACCCTAGATTTTAACTAATTAAAATTAATTATTCCTTTTGTTTTATTAATTAGTTAAATTAAATCAATATTGAAAACCTAATTGATTTATTTAGAAAAACCCTAAATTATTTATTTTGCTTTTATTTTTTTTTATGATGATTAATCATATTTTATTCTTATTTTTAATCTTATTTTTACTTTTATTTTTCTATTATTATTTATTATTTTTATATTTATTTTTATTATTAATTCTATTTAATTAAGCCATTAATTTAATTTAATTTAATTAATATAATTAATTAAATTAAATTAAATTAATTTGCATTGATTAATTGATTACTTAATTAATAAACCAAACCTTCCGAATGGTATGTCCTTTCGATCTTCATGCTTCCAAGGGTCTCGAGGGGTTTATCTGTCTAATCAGGGGGAACTAGTTTCCACTGATTTCACTACCATTGTCCCTGTTGAGGTTCTGTGGAAATTTCATAATTTCGATGGCTTCTCTGATTTTTCTTTTGTGATAATTGTCCTCCCTTGCAATTACCCTGGCGTCTTCCAAACACATATGATGTTTGGTCTTGGATGAGTGCTCTGTAAGGGCTGATGTACGGGATCTTTCATTCTTTATGTCAGCCGCGTGTTCTTTAAGCCTAGTTTTCAGAGATTGACTTGTTTCCCCAATATAACTCCAACCACATGAGCAATCAATCTTGTACACTCCCTTGAGTTGTTGACGATCAATGTTATCCTTAATTGACCTCATCATCTGCCTTATCGTTCCACATGTTGTAAATTGAGTGTCTATGTTTCTCCTTTTTAATATTTTTGCGATCTTGTCGGTAACCCCCTGGATGAATGGAAGGTAAACCCTCCCTTGTTTTTCTTTCTTGTCTTCAGGGGTGCGCTTCGAGAGGGCCCTGTCTTGAGCCCTTCTTATAGCCTTCTTGATGCTCCACTCCTTGTATCCAATGCTCTTGAAGACAAAGGTTGAGTAATGTAATTAGAAATTTGTCTAATAAATTGATTAAATTGGAACTAGAGAGTAAGAATTATCAGAGACAAGTACAACAAAATAGAAATTTTAATCCTCAATATAGAAGACAACCTCTGCAAATTTTACAGAGGGAGAGAAAATATCGAGATTAGATTCAAGCACCACTGTATATAGAGGCAGATCCTAATGGACTACTAGGGCATTCCAAGGATCATGATGACCATATTTTCACATTGTATGCAGTAGATGAAGATGAACTAGGGATTGAGGGAGGAGAATATAGTGAAAAAATGTCATTTATGGTGATAATGAAATTGATGAATGTTGGAAGCGGTTTTTTGATTTTATGCAGGTAGAACTACATAAGAAATATGACTTGAGATCAAGGAAAAGATATAGAAGTCAAGAAGATGAAGGTGAGAAACAAGTTCCAGCTCCCTTACAAAAGGTGACTCCACAAGAACAAGAACCACAACCTACAAAACAATTGAATAAAGGAAAGGAGCAGCAAAATACAAGTAACAAGACTCAAATGCTTCAAGATGAGTCCTCTCAAGACAAAAGTGAAAAAATTCCTTTAGAGAAACTTGTTTCCATTCCACAAGAGATTCCAATTATGAAGAAAAGTGAAGATGAGAATGAAATGAATACTAAACAGTGTCATGTGTTCAATTTCAGCAAAGAGTTAGAAAAGACCAAAATTCAGGTACCCCTCACAGAGTTAATTAAAACACCAGCTTATCAAAGAGAAATTACAAAGATTATCAATCTATCTCAAAATGTGAATATAAATGACATTGTGAATTTGCAAGAAGATAAACCAATGGTGGTTTTTGGTTCACATGTGGAGGAGGTATATTCTTCAACACTTCCTTTCTACATTTCTTTATTGGTTCATGATTTACTCTTGCACAATTGTGTGTTTGATTCAGGAGCCTCACATGTAGAAATTTTGAATAATTTAACACATATTCAACAGAGATTATCCTGATCATGTACTATTGCGGAAAACATACACAATACATAAGCTCCTCTACGTTGATCATGAATATAGCAGCATCAATAACAATAAAACATCAAGAGCATTCACACATTAACACAGTATGTATCCCGGGGAAAGCATCTCGCTAAAAACCCCAACTATCTGTTGAGTCATGTAACATTACACAGCATAATACTTCTCACAAGTATCTCCACCTCTGTTACACACAATACAGCTCAGATCTGAATCAATCTCTTCCTCTGCTTGCCTGCCTCCGCTGCTCAATACCTGCTCAAGAACTTATGATTATTCCAATTCAACCGCATATTTGCTTGGCTTTGTGACGTGAGCATAAGCTAAAATGTGGGCAAATACGTGGGCAAACTCATTGGCATACTCAATCCCTTGATTGTGCAAGATCTGGTGCACAACTATAGTCACAACTGATAGCAATCTGATTCTCTACCACCTGTCCCTGTTGAACTGACCATGCACTGACATGCAACTGAGTTAATTGATGTATTCATTAGTTGTATTATGAGTTAATAACTTGTGAATTAATTAATAACTAATTCACCCAACTCATCTCTAGTCTATTTTCCAGTTAGACTAAATACAACCAGTTTAACAAAGCTAAACTGAACACAACTCCATCAACTGCACCTCCAGTCCACTAAACTCAACTCACTTGAGTTCTAACTGAAGTCCTGCATGCAAATATTAGTCATCCCATAGGTAACCACGTATTTCCTTTTGGGATCTGCATGTACCACATCCGTAGCTCATCCTGAAGTGCTCCAAGAGAATAAGACAAAGTTTATAGTCTAAATATTATTATGAGCTAATAATATTTGACTGTTCTATATTTAGACTGAGCAGTCACTCCCTGTGGTCTAAAAATAGAAGTCCATCTATTTTTTTCAACTTGATCACTCATCCATAAACAGCAACCTGCAATCCATAGACATGATCCATATGTCTAAAAATAGACTTGCGCCAAAAATAGCCTGCGGGCCCACTTAGTGAAGGCGACTCCTTTCCACTAAGCTCCATCATCTAGTTGCATTCTCAACAAGCATTTCTTGTTGCACACTTTTCAACAACAACCTCTCGTGTGGAAGGAGCTGTCGGCTCTCAAATGCTATAGGGTGACCTCCCTGCATCAATACTGCGCCGATCCCCTTTCCCGACGCATCACACTCCAAAACAAATGGCTGCGTGAAATCTGGCAACGCAAGCAACTTCTGGATAGCCTGCTCAATCTCATCCCGATAGGCCTTGGGGTGCCTATAGGGGGTGGTAATCACGGCCTGTATGCCCTGCTCAAGCTCGATGGTGTGCTCAAACCCTTGACCTGGTGGTTGTCCTGGTGGAATCTCCCTAAACACTATGGCATACCGATCAAGGATAGACTGTATCTCTGGGTGTATCGTCTGCCTTGTAGTTCTTGCCTCTTATGCACGCAACTCCACTGCCCACTCTATGTCTCCCTTTCGAAAGACTGCCTCCATCTAATGAGTTGAGACAGTCTGAGGCGGATATGTGCATTGTCCACGTATCTTCTCATGCCTCACTGTCTTCTCATCATCCCACTCCATCTCCAGGGTCTTCCAATCTGCCATGGCCTTCCCTAGAGTGAAAAGCCACTGAACACCCAGTATCATGTTGGTGTCCAGAATATTCGACCACAAAAAAGTGGTCAGTCAATGTGTAGGTGCCCATTGTCATTGAAAGCTCTGGAACATAATGAGCACACGTCATGGTCTGATCTCCTGGGACCAAGACTGAAAACCCATCGAAGCTCTATGTCTGTATACCTCTCCGCTCAACCATCTAGGCATCGATGAAGTTGTGGGTTGCCCCACTGTCAACCAAAACTGATACACACTGGCCACGTACTGTCCCTCGTACACGTAGCGTCAGATACTTGGGAAATCCCCACAACGCTGCAAGGGCCCCTCCGGTGGGTGCAAAAGATGCACCACCTGCTGCTAGTGGTGGAGATGGCAAAGGTCCCTATATGGCATGGCTATCTCCTACCTCCACATCCTCCTCGTCATCCTCTTCTCCACTTCTATCAAAGAAGACCTCAATAAAAGGTGCTTTACCAGCAGCACATCTATGTCCTGGTGCCCATGGCTCCTAACAAGTCAAGCACAACCGCTTCTTCTTCAGCTCCCTCCTAGCATCATCGTCAAGCTGTACTCATCCTAGATTCCCCTTTGGAGGTGGAATCCTCACATCTTTCCCCTTAGACTGGAAAGTCTATCTCTGGGGGTAAGGTGTCCGGGTCCTGGGTAAGACATCCTGTAAGTTCTGGGTCCTGCTAATAGCGTCCTGGAGCGTAGCTAGTCTAGTGGATCAGACTAGACCTCGAAGTGGCTCTGCTAACCCCTCAACGTACATGTAGATCCTCCATGCCATGGAGAGATCTGGCACCATCACGAAGACCCTCAAGAAGTCTGCAATGTAGGTCTCTGGGCTCCCTGTCTGTTTGAGCCTCGTCAGCTCAACGAAATACCGCTCTGGATCCCTCCGATCAAATCGCTCCATCAGTCTCCTGGTAAACTCGGCATATGAAATCATTCTGGAGTGCCCCAATGTAACCATCCATGAAACCACCAATCCTGGGCCTCGCCATCCAAATTCAACGTTGCCACCTTGATGGCCTCTGCCTTCGACATCGGGTTAAGCTGGAAATAAATTTCCAGCTTCTCCACCCCAGACTTTTTCGAACTGTTTGACGAGCCATCAAACGTAGGCAAGTGGAATTTGCTTGTTGCACGGTGGGTGTCACCATCATGGTAATGTCGGTACCCTCTGTGATGATCGCGGGGTCCCACTAGAGCTTAACAAAATCTTTGAATGAGAGGGCTTCCCTGAACTCCTGCCCATAGGCCTGGTACT
This sequence comes from Pinus taeda, assembly GCA_000404065.3. NCBI lineage: Eukaryota > Viridiplantae > Streptophyta > Pinopsida > Pinales > Pinaceae > Pinus > Pinus taeda. Next base: position 100,962 of record APFE031418532.1, on the reverse strand, counting down.
CTGCAAAATAATTGCCCATATGTCCGGGCTCTGCCTCCTATTGGGCTACAGCCCCCGTGTCTGCTCCTAAGAAAGTGGGCATGGTAGAGCATGTAGGGGCATGTGAGGCCACCTGCTACGCAGTATCACGCTACTTTGGCAAGTGATGGGATGCACCTGATCCCTCACCAATCTAAAAAACTTGTGGGCTCTCACGCTGTCTAGCCTCTACTGCCGTGAATCTTTGCCCCATCACCTCAATCTGCCTCAACAGATCCTGCATGGATTTGAGGAGCATATCCGCAAATCTCTTCTTGTCATCATCTGCCATCGGATCCTCCTGCTCTGCATCCACCATAGGCTCCTCCTGTTCTATGTCCACCACCGGAACACAGTCTCCCTCTCCGTAAATGTTCTCCAACCTACGCCCCTTGTCTTTGTATCTCTGACCTCTGTAACGGATATAGGGTTTTTCCCCCGGTCTCATAGATTGTTAGCTCCACAAGCTGAGCCAGATCTATGCTCTGATACCACTGTAATATTCCTAACCCATAATATTCCTCAAACCCTAGAAAAAACTCCAACCAAATATGTGCAAATGATATAATAACCTAGAAGTGGTAAAATAACAGTGGAACAGCATATAATAATGTAAACCAGAAATATAAGCAGTTACACAAGAAATACAACGAGAAATGCTAAGCCATTTTATTATACTTAGCAATAAATGAGTACAAGAGTTGATTAGACAGATGGCACCTCGACTTGCACAAGGAAAGTGAAGAAATACTCTCAGAATGACAAGAATGGCCTCTCTGCGTGAATGTTGTTGTTGTGTTGCTGCTGCTACTAGAAAAAAATGATGATTTGGGGCTGCTCCCCTCCTAAGAAAAAGTTGAAACTCTGGATTCGGGCTCTACTCAAGAAACCCAGAAAAACCCAGAAAGATTTTTTGAAATGGCTGACCCCCGAAAATCACCCCCTTGGGGTTCTACGCAGTTCCTCAAAGACACTGATGAAACTGCTGCTAAAATGCTGATGAAACTACTGCTGAAATGCTGATGAATCTACTGCTGGAATGCTAATGGAAATACCTTGCGCGAGCAGGCACTCGAAGTCCCCCGGGGCTAAGGGTGAGATCTTCGAACGGAGACACTCAATGCACTAAACAGTGCTGCAAACTAGCTAAACAGCCAGCGTGCTCTAAGTTGAAATGACTATCACAAATGCTCATAACCAAAATGAGCCCAAATGAGCGGGTTCCTCTCTATTTTATAGCCTCTACCTCTCACAATCCCTAGGCTCACTTTCTCCTGCATGATCCCCTTCTTGCCATGTGTTCCTTCCCTCCTGTGCAGTCCCTCCATGTGTCTGTGTGGGCCCCATTTCTGTGCCCCCCTTTGGCCCCATTAGTTCCCCCTTAAGTCACAATGTTGTGCTACCTAGGAAGTGACTTTTTATTCTAAAGTGAGTTATGTTCCCCCTTCCTCACTTTTTATTTACAAATAACTATAGAAGGAAAAAATCGAACAAAATCGAATATTCCAATTAGCCATAGCTAATTAGGAATCTTACAACTTGACAAGAAGGATCACCACCCTCTTCCCTTAATTGTTTTGACATTAATTAGGTCTTGCATCCATTATCCTTTCAGTTACAAGTAAATAAAAGAAATAACCATGACTATAACCAGTCACATAACCATGCTTATAACTAGCAATAAACCATGTAAATAATAAAGATATAACATCTATTAAGGCCAAATAATAACAAGTAGAAAAGAAAGAGAAATTAGTTTTTATTAAACACAGGCAATAGCCGACGAGGTTTGGGACTTCCACGTACCACCCGACCATAGACATGGCTGAACCAAATATTTCTTTCAGCCATCACATCCATGCCATATTCCAAGCATGAATGTGGGATCTCATTGATAAACCAATCCAAAAACAACCAGGGGAATCCTGATGTTAAACCACCTCCACCCTCGCCAAACCGTGATCTCATCAAAACCAGCACCGAGATCACAAAATCGAATCGATATTTGAATGCCTCTGAACTCCATCACCATCCTTGAGGAATTTTCCACCTCCTTGTCTCTTAATCTTTACCGCAATCCACACTGGATCACTAGACCCTAAACCGAGAAACTAGTCTTTGGGCTTTACTGTAATCCACACTGGACAACTAGGCCCTAACCTAGACTCCACCCTTAGGATTTACTGTGTATCCGACCAAAACCGGTCAAGGGATTCCTATGCCTTTGGAAATTTTCCTGAGATCACCTCTGCACCAGATTCCGAAAACCTTCCGGCAATTCCAAAACTCCAAACCGAGGAAACAATCCCATCACTGCATGACTATCTGAAAAAAGGCAAGGCAAGGCTAAAAACCACTATCATAACCTAGAAAACCCATTCCACTAACAGCACAAGAACCATATATAAACATGTAAATCTATGCATGTCAAAACTAGATAGTAAATCACACATGCAGTATGTTACTTGCAAGTATTCATGTTGAAGTTGCTTGATCCTGCTCTTCCTTGCTTGCACTTTTCTTTCCTTTCCTTTCCTTTTCCTTCCTTTGCTTGATTTTCCCTTCCTTGATCCAAAGTTGAGAAAAATCTTGCCAACTGATCCTCATAAACCTTTTTATCAATGAGGCCTCTATTGTCTTCAATTTCCATTATTTTCCTTCAATTTCATCCTCACATGAAACCTATGAGTTTTCACCTTCCTTTTCTCCTATTTTCCTTTATTTTCATAAATAAATGTGCTAAAAATACCTTTTTGCCTTTTTAATGCCTTAGTCATTTCCTTTTCCAATTTGCCTTAGCCATAAACACATTCAGTGATGCCCACTAGGATATATTTTCTCAACATTCATCTTGGAATAAGTGTCCCTTAATCATGGTCTTATTTTCCTTTTATTAACTTTTATTACATGAACTTTTAACCATGGGTAGTTACAATCTCAATGAATTGTCTTCAGCCTAGCTCTGATACCATGTTAATTTTCTTAGGGCTATATTGTTCTTTGGTTTAGATGATTGCATTTCATCATTTTACATATGCATTCAGCCCATAACATCATGACATCATTAGAAATTAAGTAGAAATAATAATAATGCAGTGAAACATAAAAGGACAATATAATAAAAGAACACAATAGACATCGGGATTGGTCGGAGACCAAGGAAAAACCCCAAAAGGGGGGGAACCTAGAAATCAATTATTTTTCTTCTATTATATATTCATTAATTGTTCAGTTGAGATACAAACTACATTTATATAGAGATATATCAACAACAAGGGTATTTCTTCCTGCTCTAGTGATAAGGGCTCTACATATATACATAAGATGGTGTCGTACAAGCATTGTTCTTCTATGCCACTGCATGTTCTATGGTGCCATACAAATACACCAATGCTAATGTTTTTCTACAATAACTTGTCATACTATCAATACGTTTACAAAATATAAATACCATCACTACTCAATACTGCAACGAGTCCATACAACTATGAAAATTGTGATGCCACAGATGTCATATATGGGTGTTGAGATCATAGATAAACTACAATGTTGAGTCATACATATATACTATTGATTCATTAGGGTTACAACTCACTATTTCATTATTAGGGTTATAACTCACTATAGTGATATTAGGGTTAATACCATACTAGTGTACCATTTATTGAGAGCCTTCATGAATATGAACCACAACATAATAGCGTACCACTATAAATATATTTTTGATGAAAATGAGATACAATGCAGAGGACACCATTCATATAATTGTAGAGATACCATACATTGTGTATCAATTATATTAAAAACATTTTATTTTTTCTTCATACACAAAAATAAAGGATGTGTCTGAAAACCTCCAGACGCACACACAACATGGGTATGCTTTTAGACCATTAAACACCTAGACGCTTCTTTGATATGGATAAGGATGTGCCTGAAAACCTCCAAACGTGCGCACAACATGGGTATGCATGTGTTTTAGGACTTTTATCATTAGACCTATGCTTATTCCTCTAAGATGGGTGCCACTTTTCAAGCCCATATTCTAGGCCAGTGCCTAGAAACCCCTGTAGATTTCAGAATATATAATTTACATAATGAAAATACTTACAAATCAAAAACTAACTTCGAGACTAGGCTTGATCATTCCCAACCGAGAATGAATTCTGTCAAACACTTGGCATCAATCCAATCTATAGGAAATGAATACAAGATAGAGCATAAATGACTGATAACTCATATGAGACTTGACAAGAAGGACCACCACCCTCTTCCCTTAACTGCTTTGGCATTAATTAAGTCTTGCATCCATTATCCTTTCAGTTACAAGTAAATACAAGAAATAACCATGACTATAACCAGTCACATAACCATGCTTATAACCAGCAATAAACCATGTAAATAATAATGATATAACATCTATTAAGGCCACATAATAACAAGTAGAAAAGAAAGAGAAATTAGTTTTTATTAAACATAGGCAATAGCCGATGAGGTTTAAGACTTCCACATACCACCCAACCGTAGACATGGCTAAACCAAATATTCTTTCAACCAATCACCCCCATGCTATATTCCAAGCATGAATGTGGTATCTCATCGATAAACCAATGCAAAAACAACAAGGGGAATCCAGATGTTAAACCACCTCCACCCTCACCAAACCTTGATTTCACCAAAACCAACACCGAGATCACAAAATCGAATCGATATTGGAATGATTCCGAACTCCATCACCATCCTTGAGGAATTTTCCATCTCCTTGTCTCTCAAGATTTACCGCAATCCACACTCGATCACTAGGCCCTAAACCGAGACACTAGTCTCTATGCTTTATTGTAATCCACACCGGACCACTAGGCCCTAACCTAGACTCCACCCTTCGGATTTACAGTGTATCCAGCCAAAACTGGTCAAGGGATTCCTATGCCTTTGGAAATTTTCCTGAGACCACCTCCGCCCCGGATTTCAAAAACCATCAGGCAATTCCAAAACTCAAAACCGAGAAAACAATCCCATTACTGCATGACTATGTGCAAAAAGGCAAGACAAGGCTAAAAACCACTATCATAACCTTGAAAACCCATGCCACTGACAACACGAGAACCATATACAAACATGTAAATCCATGCATGTTAAAACTTGATAGGAAATCACACATGCAATATGTTACCTGCAAGTATTCATGTTGAAGTTGCTTGATCATGCTCTTCCTTGCTTGCACTTTTCTTTCCTTTTCCTCCCTTTGCTTGATTTTTCCTTCCTTGATCCAAAGTTGAGAAAAATCTTGCCAACTGATCCTCAGAAACCTTTTTATCAATGAGGCCTCAGTTGTCTTCAATTTCCATTATTTTCCTTCAATTTCCTCCTCACATGAAACCTATGAGCTTTCACCTTCCTTTTCTCTTATTTTCCTTTATTTTCATAAATAAATTTGCCAAAAATACCTTTTTGCCTTTTTAATGCCTTAGTCATTTCCTTTTCCAATTTGCCTTAGCCATAAACACATCCATTGATGCCCACTAGGATATCTTTTCCCAACATTCATCTTGGAATAAGTGTCCCTTAACTGTGGTCTTATTTTCCTTTTATTAACTTTTATTACATGAACTTTTAACCATGGATAGTTACAATCTCAATGAATTGTCTTCAGCCCAGCTCTGATACCATGTTGATTTTCTCAAGGCTATATTGTTCTTTGGTTTAGATAATTGCATTTCATCATTTTACATATGCATTCACCCGATAACATCATCACATCATTAGAAATTAAGTAGAAATAACAATAATGCAGTGAAACATAAAATGACAATATAATAAAAGAACACAATAGACATCAGGATTGGTTGGAGACCAGGGAAAAACCCCACAAGGGGGGAACCTGGAATTCAATTATTCTTCTTCTATTATATATTCATTAATTGTTCAGCTGAGATACTAACTACATTTATATAGAGATATATCAACAACAAGGGTATTTCTTCCTGCTCTGGTGATAAGGGCTCTACATATATACATAAGATGGTGCCATACAAATATGCCAATACAAACATTGTTCTTCTATACCATTGCATCTTCTGTGGTGCCATACAAATACACCAATGCTAATGTTTTTCTACAATAACTCGTCATACTATCAATAGGTTTACAAAATATAAATACCATCACCACTCAATACTACAACGAGTCCATACAACTGTGAAAATTGTGATGCCACAGATATCATATATGGGTGTCGAGATCATAGATAAACTATAGTGTTGAGTCATACATATATACTATTGATTCATTAGGGTTACAACTCACTATTTTGTTATTAGGGTTATAACTCACTATAGTGATTTTAGGGTTAATACCATACTAGTGTACCATTTATTGAGAGCCTTCATGAATTTGAGCCACAACATAATAGCGTACCACTATAAATATATTTTGGATGAAAATGAGATACAATGCAGAGGACATCATTCATATAATTGTAGAGATACCATACATTGTGTATCAATTATATTACAAAGATTTTATTTTTTCTTCATATTAGAGATCATATTTCTAGGATACGTCTATAGACTCCTTTGAAAACAAATGTGTCCATACCACAAAGTAGTGCAAAACCATATCTTTGAAAAGAGTGCTCATACCAATAAGGAAAAGTACAACCATATCATGCATACTCTATAATGGGAAAATTTATTGTAATGTAATGCGAGCCACTAAGAGTAGTAATGCAGCATATGTAATAGGGTATAGTCCTATAGTGTGAGTATAGTATATACTAACAAGAGTCTTGTGGTGAGTGCATGGTAGAGAATGAGATACTATAGAGATGTGATCCTTTGAAGAGCAGGCCACGTGACACCAAGGGAATATATCATTCCATGGTGTTACAGAGTGAATTACAGTAATAGGTATACCATAATATAGAAGTTCGACAACGAGTGAAGACGTTGAGTTATAATGTCAAGTGATGGTGAGATTGTTTTTCTTTGAAATTCCACAAAGATAAATTATGAGATCCTTCACTGTGATAACGCCTCATATGCATTGACTTATACATGGGTTCATTGCTTCAAATGCAAACTTCATGATTAGAAAGAGTGAATTGTGACAAAGATGTGAACCAATAACTAAGATGTGAGCTACCAACATAGACGAATCGTCACTTCCAAATGATATGATCCAATTGGATATTTATATAAAATTTGGGATGTAGTGATTCACATATGAGCCGGCATATCAAAAATGAAATTGACTTGACATTTTAAGGGAGTCACTTTTTAAATTTAAACTTCCTTTTAATATTATCAAATACGATTTCCACGAGCCTTAATAATTCATGTCATATTAAATAGGAGAGCCCACATTTTAACAATATTTTCTTTGACCCATTCAAGTTCTTCTGTGAGGATTTTTGTTGCAGAAAATGGGCTTATATTGGGGCTTCATGTTTCCCTTAGGGGGGAATTTGTCCCATAGTTGCAAAAAATTCAACATTATGAGGGGAGCATTGTTACATATCCATTTGGGCACATCACTCCCATCATCTAGATCAGTGTTTTAAGGCTCATCAAACCCTAATTTTAGTTGCTACATGCCCTAAACAAGTCACCCTTTTGAATGCCTCCTTCCTAGATAATTTCATGACATGAAGACATCCTGAATTGACCTCTAGAGGGACCAGCGTAGGTAGGTCCATGTAAGGGTGCACTGCAAAGCGGTTGAGTCCATACTAGGGTGCTCTGCAGAGCACTTAGGCTTCCTTTCACCTACTTTGGGCGAGTTTGAGTGAAATTCACATAGGGTTTCAGGAATATTCTTATTTGTTGGAGTAATCTAGAAGGTTCCCTCACTTATCAACTCCTGTGAGTTTGAAAATGGATGAGGAATGAGTTAAGATGCATCCTATCCTCTCATCCCTTCCTCCATGGAACTAATTCTAGGTATGGAAGGCCATTCAATACCACCACTTATGACAAAACCTCCTTCATCTCGCTATAAATTGACCACTCATCTAAGTGATCAGGGGTTGGACTATGTTGAATTGTAAGGAGATAATGTTTCTATGAGAATTGACTTTGAAGCGAGTATTGTAATGCTGCAAGTTTGTCATGTTTTTGATGTGATGTGGATGGGATCCAAGCTAGAGGAATGACTTTGAATCAAACATGATGGTTGTAATTCCTTCTTCTATTCAATAAAGTATTTTAACCTTTTTCCCATATGTTTTTATTGTTATATTATGCTTATATGTGTGAAATGTATCTGATTCCATTCACTTGTATTGAATAGATCTTTTGCTTTGATCGGTTCTTTGTCTTTTGTTTGCGTTTACAGGTACTTCTCAAGCGTGTTAAGTATGGAAAGGAGCAACAGGATCGATACAAAGGAGACAAGAGGAAAGTGGAACTACAAGTAGGTCTTCTCACCTTCTTTGTCTTATCTATTGCTTTTAGGAAAAGGCTAAAGTGCTTTAAATTTGCTCTAGATATGGCTACTTATCTAGGGAATTTGTATTTATCCTTAGATACCAAATTCTCCAAAACAAATTGGTGACTCCGCTGGGGAAGATCATCTTTCCTAGTAGCTTATCCACCTCCTAGGACATTCTTGCAGACCCTACTTGTGCTCATTGATTGTATTTCAATTCTTTTGCATTGAATTTTGGTCAAAACTGTGTCAAATTGCCTTTTGAAATGGCTCACTTCACCAACGCTTGTGAGGGACATAGTGCGTTGTAGAGTACCCTTGCCTTAGGGACAGTGCTCTGAAGTGCATTGTCTCCCATTCAGGCCTACGCTAATCCTCCTAGGGTCAGTTTCCCACCGTTGGAATGAGTTTTTGCCAACTTTTCTCTGTTTGTTTGTTTGTTGATTGATCAATGAATGTCATGTCTCGGAGAACAAGTTTCTATCTCCTTTGCTAGCCCTACTTTGACTTAATTGATTAATGTTTTTAAATGAATTCTTTGTAATTATCAATCAATATTCAAAGTTATAATATAGTTGATTAATCTTTGTTCGAAATAAAGTGTCGTAAAAATATTCTTTTCCTTCGAAATAGAACTGTCGTAAAGTTTTTGTTCTTGTTAAAGATTGATTGATTGTATGTGCATATTTTCCTTTTTGTTCACATTCAAACTAAGGAAATTGAAAAGAAACACATGCATGTTGCATTGAAAAAATTTGTGTGTGCTCATAGGAATAGTGTAGGGAAATTGCATTAGATTGTGCTCTTTGCTCTTTGATCGAAATAAATATGATTGCTCTATCCCTAGTAGCTTGGATTTTCATTGTTAAATTGAATGGAAAGAATGCTGATCATAATGGTTTCATTCCTAGGAATTTCATAATACATCATGTGGTGAACTTGAAAGGCAAATTCCTAAGCAAGATCAACTTAAGATTAACATCAATTTACCTACTGGAGCATTGTCATTAATGAAAAACATTTAGTCGTTCTAGGCTAGAGACATGTTTCGGCACCGTAAAACAAAGAAGTTATCGTTAACTTGTCTACAATACATCCAAAGTGTGATACCTCATTCCATGTACGTGATTATATCGTAGCTCATCCATGTACCTTCGGGTATATAGGGCGCTGTTACAATACATAAAATATATGGAAATGCTCTCACTGTGCAATTTTGCATTAGATAGCGCTTGTACAGATTGGGCCTCCACGTACCTCCAAGTATATATTGGAGGAAAACATTAGGTTGCTATCCATCCTTAGGTAACCGAGTCAACCACCTTGTACACTATGATACACTGAACACAACATTTGGGGAGATTGCCTGCCATACTTCTTGGTTCGCTAGGAGGTATTCTACAGTTCAGAGTTGCTTGGTAAAAATTTTGCCTAGCTTACCCCATTTTGTTTATTTCTTCCTGATAATAAAATTAATCATCAATCGTGGATGAACATAAACCCTTACCCCATCGTTCACAAAGACCAGCGAGTAAATCGCCTTTACCGCCCAAAGCTACACCTATTCAGTTAAAGCATTCTCACTTAATTGATTCAAGTACATCAAGAACTCCTACTTCTTCATTTGAGTTACCTAAATCATCCATTTCAGTAAGTATTAAGACTCCAGTTACTCCAACTATTTATGGTACATCCATTTATGAAGAAGAAGTTTCACAATTACCTAAGAACATTATCATTGACCCTAGTGAAACAGTAACCAAAGTTGTTCAACAACAACTTGATCCTCAACTTGAAGTTGCTCAACAAGAAATTATTTTTGAACCTGAATCATTTCAACCAGAAGTTAATCCAGAACTTATCACAGTTCAAACATAAGTTACATCTGAACCTGAAGTTGTTCAGGAACCTCTCTCTGAAACTGTTGTTCTTTTACCCAAACATATGGACTTCGAATTTGAACATTCAGCAGTTGTTACTTTACTAGAAGACAATCAATCGGTTACCCCTCAGACATTAGTAACTACTAAAACTTCCACTTTATCAACACTAGAAGTCTATTACGGACCAGACAATGAAATTCTTCCACCTAATTTAATTGTTGTCGAGGAAGAATTGGAAGAAGATTCTGCACCTGGAACCCCATTCCATTTTGGAACTGGGCTTAATCTTTACCCTTATACTCCTCATTTTACTACTCCATTTGATCCTGCTTATTTCAAGTACCCATTGATTCTTTAGGACAACTATGGTTAAACAACCGTCAACATCTCAGACTGTATCATCTAATGCAGCTGCGGCATAATCTTCTGTCATAACCTCTTCGATGTTTTATACTACACCTAAGTCACACCTATATGGTGAATCGTTCGTCCCGATTGGTTCCCAATATTTATCTAGAACCCACTTAGGGGTTGCCTCTACACCATGGTCATCACCCATGTCCTCAACCAGAATTTTACCTGGTTCTTCTTTAAGGGGAGCTCAACAGTTTGACCCTGCATATCAATATCAAAATGGGAAATCTAGTCAACCACAACCTATGTATCCATTACATACTAGATTTCCACCATATGGAGAGAAATATGCTTATTCACCTTAACCTCCCTATCCTGGAGGACCATCATATGGTAGTATCCTACAATATTCAGGTCAACTTGGAATTCGAGTTTGTCATTGGAACCCAACAATGTCAATTCAACCAAGGCTTGTGTATCCAACACAACCAATGCAAACTGTGTTAGCTATTCCTACTACTCCTGTTGTTACCACTGTACCACAGTCACAAGTTCAAACAGTTGTATCTCAACCTGTACAAACTAGTCCTTCTACCTCACAACCACAAGTTTTAGGTTAAGAAGTTCAAGTTTCTCAAGATGTTATACAACAATCACTTATGTCTAGGGTCCAACAACCTCAGGTTAGTATACCATTATCCAGAGGGACTCGGGCTTACACTGGTATAGTTTATTCACAACCTGGCCAACCTTTCATTGTTGGGCAACAATAACCATTAAATCAACAACAATTGTACCATCAACAACAACAGTTGATTCAACAACCATGGCAGCCCCAATTTCAACAACCTCAATTCCAGCAATTCCAACCCCAATTTGGACCTGGCCAATAGGTTCAACCTGGGTTTGGACAATATCAAGCTTACCAAGGTCCTGGTCAACAAGGCTTTGTTGGTTATGGACAACCGCAAATTCAACCCAGTTATCAACAACCACCTTATGTCGGATTTTTTCAAAAACCACCTTATCAAGGTTATCAAATGCAGATGCCCTATATTTTTATGCAAAGACCTATTGCTTAGGAAATTCCATCATATCCTCGGTATGCTCAACTTGACTTGAATCGATAATTGCCATTTGTAGCAACTCTAGAATTACCAGATTTAAACCGGCTCACTAACGATCCAATCTTATATGCACCTTGGTGGTTGGTAATTCCGCATAAGTTACCTTCTGACATTCTAAAATTCAATGGAAATCCTGGAGAAGACCCATCAAATCATGTCATTACCTTTCATTTGTGGTGTTCATCAAACTCCTTAAATGATGACTCAATTAGACTCTATCTTTTCTAAAGAATGCTTACTAGTCCGGCTGCGAAGTGGTACGTTGAGTTACCACAAGCTTCTTTCGACAACTTTACGACTTTAGCCACCACATTCTTGACACACTTCCAGTTACCTATCAAATATGAGATTGGAACGGAACTCCTAACCAATTTTAAATAGACTACTGCTACTCATATATCATATCATATTCATGAGTGGTGACGTCATCGTCAAATGGTTAAGACCTATGTTCCTGATCAGTTTTTGGCTAAGTGGTTCATAAAATCCTCATTTCCATCAATCACCGAGGATGTGGAGAAAGGTGGAGTTGTCATAGAAGAGAAAGTAATTGCTTGTGCCCAATATTTTGATTTGATCTATACACAATCCAGCACGCTCTACGACAAGATTCCCAATGCACCCCGACTAACTTTCATTATTCCTCCTCCTCCACAATCGAGTAAAGACTCTCATGCCGATGACGGTGTGATAGGTTCTTCGAGCACGCAAATAGCAGGGATACCATTTGGTCAAACTCTTTCCATTTCCAATCAAACTACAAATGCGTCAAAAAACACTCTTGCTTCCGAAGTCAATGTCGTGTCATCTGACAAAGGAAAAAATAAAAAGCAACCAGGAGGCAAGAAGAAGGGGAAAAACAAGAAGAAACAAGGGACAATTTGAGTGTGCGTCGATTATAGGGATGTCAATCAGGCATGTCCAAAGAACAATTATACTACTCTTTCTATCGACTAGATTAATGATGAATGTGACAGATAAGAAATATTCTCATTTATGGATGGTTTTTCTGGCTACAATCAAATCAATATTTGCCCACAGGACCAATCTAAAACTGCTTTTATTTGTCCATGGGGCAAATTCACATATAGGAAACTCCCATTCGGTTTGAAGAATGCAGGGGCTACATTTTAGAGGGAAATTAACTATGCCTTCCATGACATCAAGCACATTATTCAACCTTACCTTGACGATTTACCTGCTCATTCACGAAAGCGGATTGATCACCCGCAACCATTGAGAGCAATATTTTTACAGTGTTGACACTACAAGATACAACTCAATTTGCACAAATGTGTGTTTTATGTTGGTTCTGGTCAATTTCTTGGATTTGTAGTGTCTAGAGATGGAATTCAACATGATCCATTAAAGGTTCAAGCAATTCTTGACTTTCCTCCACCTTCAAATCTTTTACAATTACAGAGACTCCAAGGGAAGGCTAACTTTCTGAGGAGGTTCATTCCCAATTTTGTTGAGATGGCTAAAGGTTTTACACGACTTTTGAAAAAGGGGATACCCTTCCATTGGGATCAGGTTTCGCAAGCTTCCTTTGATGCTCCTAAATATACCTTGATTAGAGCATCATTTATGTATTCTCTGAATTATCAAAACGACAATTACCTATATCTTGTCGCTGCAGATACAACCATTGGCATGGTTTTAGTCCAAGAGGAAAATGGGATTGAACATGCGATTTATTATTTGAGTCGCAATCTCAATGATACAGAAAGTAAGTGCTCTTATGTCGAGAAACTACCTTTGGCAACTGAGTAAGCTATTCGGAGATTTTGCCATTACATCCTGCTCCGGAATACCACTATCATTTCGGATTGCAATCCTACGAATACATTTTGTCACGTAAATTGTTGGGGGGGAATACTCAAAATGGATAGTCATTTTACAGGAGTTTGATCTAGAATTCACCAAATCCAAATCAAAGAAGTCTCTTGTTTTCACCGAGCTACTTTGTGACCTTCCCTCAACCTCCATTGATTCAACATCTGAACCATCGATTTTGGATGAGTTTCTATGTTTCTCATATCGTCATCTGATCCATGGTATGGAGATATACTGATATATCTCCAGAACCAAACTTTACAGCCTAATACCTCTCTCTCGCAGCAGCGACATATTCAATACGAAGCTAAAGATTATCTGATCATTGGCGACACTCTTTACCGTCATGGTATCGATACAATTTTACGGAGGTGCCTCACACATGAGGAAGCTAAGAAAGCATTGAATGATTGTCATTCAGGTGCTTGTGGTGGACACTTATCTGGATATGCTACCGAATAGAGAATTCTCCGTGTTGGTTACTTCTAGCCAACTATATTCAAAGATTGTATTATTTCCATTAGCAGCTGTCACGCATGCCAGATTTATGATTGAAAAACTAGATTACCACCTGCATCATTGCATCAAGTCGTTGCTCTTGGACCATTCACTAAATGGGGCATTGACTTCATGACATGTAACCCCACCTCAGTCGGGGGGCATGGGTATATTATAGTCATCATTGACTATTTTACCAAATGGGTTGAGGCGATGCCAACATTAAACAATAGTGTCGAAATAGTTGCTCTTTTCTATTTTAACCATGTGGTTGCCCGGTTTGGTGTACCACAAGCCATAGCTACAGATCATGGGTCACATTCTTGCAATTAGATGATGGCTGAGTTGATTGCTCAGTTAGGACTGTTACATGATATTTCTACCCCTTATTACCCGCAAGTGAATGGACAAGTTCAGGCTATCAACAAACTCCTGAAGTGGATGTTGCAAAGAATGATAGGGGTTCATAAACGAAACTAGCATTTAATCTTGTACTCTACCTTGTGGGCATATCGAACCTCGATGAGAAATGAAACTAGATTCATACCCTTTAAGTTGGTGTATGGTTTAGAAGCAGTCTTACCGATACAATGTGAAATTTCATCTCTCAAACTCGTGATTGACCTGTTACCCAACACTTCTGAAGAAGAAGCACGTTTCTTGGAATTAATCCATCTAGATGAAACCTGTCGTGATGCCGCATTGGCTAACGAAGCGCATAAGAAATGAATCAAGGCGCAATATGATAGAAATTTCAAGCCTTGCATCTTCTCAAAAGGAGACGTGGTCTTGCTTTATGATCAGGAAGCTAATAAACTTGGAGCAGGGAAATTTGAACCAATGTGGATGGGTCCTTATATTTTCAAGCATGTTTTGGAAAAAGGTGCCTATGAGTTAGTAGATTATAATGGGATTCCATTGTCGCAGCCCCGAAACAGACTGTACCTCAAACGTTACTATGCTTGATTAAGTGTAGTAAAACTCATTATATATATGCTTTCATTACATGTGTGTGTGCCAGTGTGTGTCTTTTAGAGTTTTTTATCTGGTTAGTAATCTGATTTGCATGTGTTGCAGATGTCAGAGTCTTTGGAACCATTTGTTGGTTACACCGATGGTGCTAGTCGTAGTACACATAACCTATCTTCTATAGCATGGGCCATTTTTGCTCCAAGTGGCGAGTTAATGAGTTTTCAAGGGATTTGTATCAATCAATCGACGAATAACATCACTGAGTATAGCGCATTGATTGAACTTCTCTCTGATGCCATTTCACTTGCCATTTACCAAATCATCGTTAGGCTGGACTCAAAACTCGTTATACCACAACTAACAAACATTTATACTATCTAAAACCCAACGATTCTTCATATGTTCCTTAGAGTTCGTATTTTGGAAAGGTGTTTTGAACACATTCAACATCAACATATTTCCAAAAACTTTAACACATTAACTAATTCTCTAGCGAATTATGTGTTAAGTAGACATTTGTGACACATGTAAAAGTAATATTTTCAATTCATATAATCAGTTTAATAGGATTGCACATAACCATAGAAAAATCTAAAAGTAAAATAGATAGGTGTTTTAAAAGATTTTACAAAATTTGTGTCCAAGATACGTTTGGTCATCTGACCCAAAAACTAAAAATGCATGCAAAAAACATCCTAAGTAGATCTAGTCGTGCTCATGATAATAGGTCACAACCTGTGCTATCATAGGCAAAAGCCTCATCGAGCGGCTAGGAACACCAATAGTGTGGTGTTGCAGCCTCATGGGTAACTCCTCGATCCAGACATCCAGAATAACAAGGGTTAATCCCTCTATGTGATCCTACAACTCTTCCAAGGTTTTGGCCAAATCTAAGTCCTGGAGAACTGCTCTCCCAATATTTCTCTGTGTTGGCCCACCTACACCCTGTTGGTGCCCCATAGGTCGAACAGTACCCACATCTGCATGCATAAGAATGATTTTAGTTTAGTCCTGGAAACATTAAAAACACAAAAAACATGTAAAAACTTGAAAAATCAAAAAACACTTTGGTCAAACAATTTACCTATAACACCCCATTGTGCTCCAATTGGTAGAATCAAATTTGGGTCTCCACGAAAATCCATCCTTGATTATGGATGCTCCTTGATGACAAGATGTTGTCGATCGAGCTAACTGAAGAATTTGGTGGAAAAAATGATTTTTGACTGACCTGCATGTCGAGCCATCAATTCGACCCACCTCTGCATATGTGGATCTTTAGGACCAGCTACACCCAGTGATACATGTTGTGGTTGCATCAATGGGATTCCCTCTAAGGTAAAAGCGATTAAGATCGAACCATAGCATAAATTCTTTGTCTTGCCACTTTTTACCTTGGTCAGTTGTTCTTTCAATGAATAAAGCACAACCTCGCACTAGTTGAATGCCTTTGGCTCTAGAAATTCAAGTGCATACTGCATATATGATTTGTTCACCGAATGTAGTGTCACACTGCCAACCAATTTTGTGATTGTGAAGAGGATTGTTCTCAAAGGAAAATCACCTACATCCCTGATGTTTATTTTCCCATCCTTGCTAGGTTTTGTACCTGCCCGACAGAACTGTCGATTGTAATCTCTCACCGATTTACCTCTAAGGGAAAATCCAGAAAGTGAGATGGGAGCACCTCACCTTGATAGTCCGGTAAGAAAGTAAATATCATCAATGGTAATAGGGACCATCTTGTCCCTTATGTGAAATGTTTGATCTGTCAGATCCCATGCATGAACAAGGAACTACAATAGTTTTATTTGTTGCCTCATTCCGAACAACTTGAAGTATTTGAGTAACCCATAGTTCTTGAGGGCCTCAACTGTACCCCAATTGTTTAGGGAAACCATGTCTTGTTCCTCATGCTCTCTTTCTCACCATGTAATCAACATGCTGATCTGATGAAAGCCTGAAACACAATCATAAGCTTAGTTAGGATACTTTCCATGCAAAAAAAAGGTCAAATTTTGGAACAAACAACTAAAACAAATTGGGGAAAATTTCCCAACGTAGCCTAGGCACAAAGACAGTGTGTTGCAAAGCAGGTAGCCTTCTATCTACGTGCTCTTTAGTGTAGTTTTTTATGTGAAATCCCACGCTAATCCCAGAGCGAGAAAATGAAACCCCAGAGGACCCAAAAGACACTAAAACTTGCATGAAATGACAAAATAATGACTTTAAAGGAAAGAGGATGGGTATATCTCTTACCTAGTCTAGACGGCATGAGAAATGGTCCACAAAATCTCTCGCAATCAACTGGTGAAGTTCGAGGTAAAAAACTAGTCCAAAGCACAAAACTGAATGGTAAGTGCCCAATGCTAAAAATGTCATGGTAAAAACTTGTTTTATGTTTATTTCATGTTCATTAATCGAGGAAACATTAATATTTGCCCATTTTTGCCTAGGAAACAAGTATTTTTAATCCATTTGGTGGTGTTTTGAGCATGTTTTACAACTGAATTACAAAATTTGACGTGCTCAATTGTAAATTGTACCTTTGACCACAGAGCATACTTTTATCTCTTTTTCGAGCTCTGTTAAAAACAAAAGGAACCCCCTTGGAGTCCTCTTTAAACTCTTTTCAAACTCTGTAAACATGAAAATATTGACGAGCGCTTTTCCTTTTTAGCTTGTTAATGGATTGGAAACAACATCTATGTCCTATTGTTTTATGCTTTTTCGGGCTTGAGAGATTAATTTACAAAAAAGAACATGTGGAGTTTTATTTTTGTCCCTTTTCAAATTCTCTAAACATGAAAAGGATCGAGTTATATTTGTCATTAAACTCGTTAAAACATCAAATAGCGACAAACTTGTCCATCTAGACAAGACCGATTTTCACCTTCACTAGACTCGCTAAAACATCAAATAGTGACGGATTCACCCGAAGGGTTGTTGGCCTATTGGGGCCTGACCCAGGTTCAAAGTTGATTTAGCCAAGAAAATCCTAGTACTACTGGCCCTTTTGGCAACAGTCCGTGGAGTGCAGATTAAGCTCTCACCTGAAGTAGTATGGAAGGGTGCTAAAACCAGGTTTCTGCACCCTGGAGATATCTGATGAGTTCAAATGGTCCATGATTTGACCTTGCGTGCACATTGCTATGCGCACTTTCCCGTACCTCGCAACCTGAGATGTTTCCTTCACGCAGCCCTACTCGGGGGATGAATTCTGTTATTACCCAAACCTTACTGATATTCCACTGTTAATTTATTATCTTAGCCTACTTGCATGCTTTAAGTTATACTTAACAATATAAACCATTCATACAGGTGCATGCAATAAATAAATAGTATATTCGCAAATTATATCAAACATGCATTAACTAAAGAATAGATACACAAAATTATGATAAAACTTCTCTTTATTAATTCTTTCCTCGGTTACAGACTAGACTCCACCCTGCGCACTCAACTGCAGGGGTTTGCACACTCAGCTGTGGACTACTAGGCCTCTACGCACTCAGCTACGGAGCCTTCTCCTACTCTACGACCCAAAGACACACTTCACTTAGCCACTTAGACTCTTTCCTCTCTCTACTACTCTCCTCTCTTTTACACGTAGAGCCTCACTCTATTTATACAATCCCATGGTCCGCGGACCATGGGTAGGCCAAAATTACATTACAAAACTAGGGTGGACAACCCTGTGACTCTAACATACTTCCGCGCCTACAATTCTTGGAGATTTACAACACAATTCGGTCAAAAATTGGGCTTTAAGCCCCAAAACATGCCTTGGGGGAATTCCATGCCCAACAGGCCCCTAACACAAACATCGTGACTCGCCCTTGAGTCACTCTATCAGCATGACAATCTTTGCACAGAGTCCCTCCAACTGTTCTCGAACCACACGGAGGTCAGCAGCGCACTGAGCTGCTACTTGTTGAATCTGCTGAATGCGTTGTTCGGAGACCTTTGTATCTGGAGTGCTTCTCTGCATCAATATGTGCATCCCATGTATATTTGTGAGCTTTCCTTCAATGTCTGTCGTGATTGTGAAGGCCTCGTTGATCCAAGGTTGGACGTGCACTTTTAGAACTACCTCATTATGTCATGCCGCATCCACCTTCTCCTTCAGTGCCTTAGCCTGCTGTATCCTCACAAGCCTCTAGGTGAGGACCATTGTCTACGCAGTTCCTCAGACATTGTCGTACTGCTGTTGAAGTTCTCGTGCCTCTGTCTCTAAGCGCTAGATGTTGGGGTCCTCTTGCAGAGTTGTGAGGACCTCAAGTTGTTCTTCCAACATGCTGGTGCAGCCTTGCACTACACCTCTGATCTCTACCAATACTGCTATGATAGCACTAGTGTGTTGTTCTCTAACTTCCAGGGGAGTGGATGGCTGCACCTTTAACCATAGCTCGATGATTTAATGATTCAGCTCTAGCTAAACCTTTGTCATTCTTCCTTGACCTTGCAGACTCCTATTGCTACCCTGTGGATCCACACCTCCACTGGTATATCTATTGGGATGGCCAGCTCCGAGACACTACGTCAAGCATCGTCTACCACCTACACCAACTATTGATTTTGTGACACAAACTCGTCGCGTTGCAAGCTGAGTTGTTCCATATTTATCTTTTGCTCGCTGAGGACTTGGATCGCGTGACTCTCCCTAGCATGCAGCTCTACTGTTATCCCATCCTGTAATAGATATAATGTCTCGTGTGGAAGGGTAGCCAAATTAATATCGAGACCTTTCATTGTGTTAACCAAAAACCTATCGACCTCATTCGATGTCACTAGAGCCCCCTCCGGCAACACTATTGTGTTTTCCATCTTTGTGCGCAGAATCTGCTCTGTTGCCAAGGATCCTACTGTGAGGTTGGTTGAAAGGGTACCAACCTGAGTGGGGTGCACCTGTAACTCTTGGAACTGCTCTTGGAGGCCCCCCAACATAGTTTGGTGCTCCTGCATAAAATCTGAAGAGCCTCATTGGTGACATCTCGCACCGTCTCGCCAATGTCATGCAGATCACCCTCGGTTAGGGTGATCATGTCAATGGACAATTTCGAGGCCTTGACCTTCTTCCTTGGTCCTGCTCGCTCTACCGGGTGTTGGCGCTTCAATTGGGTGGACGCAGTCCGTGGGTCCACGCTTCCTTCTATTTTTTTTGCTTCCTCTGCCTCCTGCTCATGCGAGGGTGTTGGTTGGCCATCGCCCGCCTTCAAGGTTGCTTCCTGAGCTACTACGGCTACTTCGGAGGCATTTTTTTGATCGATGGCTTTCTGTGCCACTTCCCACGCTGCCATTACCTTAGTTGTTGTTGTTTCCTTCTGCCTTTTCTTGACCAACTGTGAAATGCGTAGCTTGGCATCGTCTTTCTTCTTCTGCATTGCTGACCTCTTGAGTTCTGCAATGTCAGGGGCGCATCATTCCAGAGGCCATGCCTCTAAGACAGTAAAATGGCATCGCCAATGGCTACAAAAGGTAGCTTCGTCCACTGCTTTGTCAGATCCTTGCATGCCCTGATAAAGATGTTGTGCATGTCTTCCTTAAATTATGCAAAACTCTGCAGACTATTGTAAACTGTGGGTGACAACCATGGCTTACGGTTGATCCACATTCGGATGGTCATCTCCATGAGCACCTAGAAGATTTTTGTGTCGCGTATCCTTGTCGCATCCTTTCTAGCCCAGAGCAAAGCATACTTCGCGGCCTCCGGTAAATCTCTGTCAATTGTGGGGAATTGACTGTCCTTCGACGATTCCCCTACTATGAGCGTTATGGATAGCAATAGCCACGCATAGTGGAAGGTTTTACCCTACTCTTGGGCTTCGCAGCAATTTTCTAAAAACTCCGTGTAGAGAAATTCGAACCAGTTGAACTAAACCCCTCTGCGCACTGCTCGGCCAGTGCGACCACCGGCACAGGTACCTCATCTACGTGGCACTTCCGCATAAATTTACTTGCCAAAATTTGGGTTGCCACACATACCGCTTTATCCTTGATGCTGGAGATGGCATAACCCCTCTTCTTCTTTTCTAGTTTGTACTTCATCTTCATGGCCTCCGCGAGGGCCAAATCACTACCCTTTCCTTATGATATGGTCGCAAGGTCCTTTCCTTTGTATGGAAGCCAAAAAACGTAATGAATAAGGTCTATCATGATGGGGATATGCTCCTCCAACCATAAATACCCATCATGCACCATGCAAAGCAGCTTCCTAATGACGAAAATGGTTATTCGGGGGCAGTGGAAATGCAGCACCCAAAGTAGGTTCAAGAGCCTGGCCTTTTCCACACCGTGCAACCACTTTTGTGGCTCCAATGTTGTTACTGCCCCGCGGTGTGTTGCTTCATGAGGTTTCCAGTCTCAAGGTGAGGGAACTTCTCGTGATCAGCAAGGTCCCAATCTTCAAATTTCATAGTCAACACATGGCCCAGGTGCGTGCCTTCAAACGTAATGCTATCTGGTAGGAGTAGAGTCTGGAGCAAACTCTTGGTCTTGTCCAGGTCTTTGGGTACTTTCGCCTTCCCTTTCCACAGAGGGACATAGGTGGGTAGTTTTGTCACAGAGTGCCTAGGTTGTGTATCCACCTCCATGCCTTCATCTTCTTCCTCTGTGATGATAAGGGCCTGAAAATATTCTTCTTCCTCATTCGTTTCTATCATGACAGATTTCCCCTTCTCTTCCATCGATAGTTTGTTGCATAGCCCTTTGTGTTTTATAGTGCTTTTTGAATTTGAATTCCACCGTTCCCCCCAATCCAGTTCATTAATGCTTCCTTAGCGGCAAATTTTCGCAAATCTTGCCCATAAATCGCATCTTAAATGCTTGTCGCCCGCTCCATTTGGCCTCAAGTCGAGCATCCCATCGTGAATAGTGACTCCAACAGTCACTTTCTGGCCAACCTACGCAGTAGTGCAGCCCCCCATGCACGGTTGCAGACCCTGTGACTCTCTACTTCTGTGTGCATCTCCAATATCGTGCAGCTCCTAGGCATGATAGTTTATAGTCCAACGCTCCCTTCCAACTACTTGGAGCACTAAGACTGTCCTTCCCTTGGCTAGTTAGGTGGTCACGCCACCCATGTAGGGCTCCATCCTGTCCTCCATCATGGCTCTTGAAGAATCCCCCCCTTCTATTGTTGTGGTTAGCATCATGCACTTCACCATTTGCAATGTGCTACCCTGGTCACTACGCTTGGTGATATGCGGTCCAAGCCAAGGCATCAAACTAACCAATTCATGACGATAGTTCTCAAACTTGTGAGTATGATCGTATGCACCTTGCCTTACCATCCTATTTTTTCAGTGATAAACTCTTCCTTTATCTTGTCCTCCAGCTTCTTGACCTCTGCATCCATCAAAGCACTTTTCTTCCTTAACTGTACCCTTTCTTTTTCAAGTTCGCAGAGTCTAAGGTTTCCCTATTCGATTTCTTCCTCAAGTCCCATGTGTTCTATTTATTACGGTTGTGTGATTCCTTCTTTCCGAGCTTCACAAACCGTCATGTCTACAGGTGCTACTATGTGTGGACTAGGCTTTGCATGCTCCATATGGATTACAGCATCTGCTTCATACTTCAGTGTCAAAAGTGCCCGCACAGTCAGGGTTTTGCACATGGTCCTATAAGCCCATAGAACCGTTGGTACGCGCAGGTCCCAATCAGTGCGCTTCACATGGTGGATCGCATTTAGTACTTCGCATACTTTGTCAAAGGCTTCCACGCAGTAATCTTTGGCATGCTTGGTCTTATCATACTTCATCATTCACACCATCATCTTACCCGCTCCTGCTTGTTGGTACTATTTCCTATCGTGAGGACAGTGTGCATTCGTGCAAGTTATGTACCATACGCCTATACCCATCTAGAGAGATGGGTGTGCAGGCTGTTATTATACCCGGCCTTCCTTCACATCTGAGGCTTTCCAAACTGCATGAGCATCATCCTTCTACATTCTCGCCAATCCTCAAAACTTCTTTGATGCGTACCCCACCATTTTGTAGGTGTTGCACGGAGTGCCCATTTCAGAGTGTCGAAACGCTGCTATTCTAGCACTTCTCTTTCAAACTTGCTCAGGAAATCATCCACCACTATTAACCCATCATACATAGGCAAATCTCTTAACTCCATTTCCATGCAATGTAGTGACCTTATCATCATGTTGCAGTTGAATGTGGTTACCTCGTGTAGCTTGTTTTTCTATCGCTTTATCTCCTCGTCTGAATCTGAGGTGCAGGAGCTTTCGTGCTCCCATGAAATCCTACGATCCGCTATTGGATTCACCCAGTCCTGCTCCCGAGTGGTTATCTTGTAGATATAGTCTAGATCATCGTCGCTATCATAGTCTCGCACCAGCTCTATGTAGCGCAATCCTTCCGCAGGGTCTAAAGGTACCACTACGCGCGATGACTTTTTCTCAAAAATCATATTGCGCTTCTTTAGATTTATCACTCCATTCATGTCAGTGGCCCAATCTATTCCCAGTAGTGCGATATAGGGACTGTTGTCATTAATAATCTCTCTCACTTCGAAATCTGCAAGTGTGCTCGCACCTTCGATATCTACCGTTATTCCCTGCAATCTTCCCATCGATAGGATCTTTTGCTAGTTTGTCATTCTCAATTGAATAGGAGATCATTGCAACACAAGCCCTCCCATGCGCTGCCATGTCTTCTTTGGCAGGACGTTCGCGTCTGATCCTAGATCCAGAATCACTTGATCCGTTTCATATTCCTCCATCTACGCAGTTAATCTCATCTCTCTTCCTATTTGCATTGTGTGCTTCCTGAGCTTCCGGACTATGCGCGATTCTCCTAGTGTGGTCCCAACACATCTAGTGATAAGTTCTTGTAGTCCCTTCACCGCTTTGCTGTTGTGTAGCAGCTTCATGCATGTCTCCAAAAAGGTAGTGAGCATTGATGGGTCCATCTTCGGTTCCAGTTTTTCTTCATTACTTGAAGTGGAGGCCTTCATGAAGCTCTTCTTAGCTTCCATGAATATCTCCTTAGCGCGCTTCAAATCAAATTCTAGTTCCTTTATTGGAGACTTGCGAACCCAAGCACTCTCTTTGGGTTGCTTGCCTTTGTCATCTCCTGTCATAATACCACCTCGGAGCATGATATTTACATTTGATTCTTCCTCGCGCGGCTCAGACCTCATCATTTGCAGGTTCTAAGTCGGGGGAGGTTGGAGTGTCCCTTTATCGCGCAACCTTGATATCAGCGTGGGACAGTCCTCTGTCTCATGATCAAACTGGGTACAATATAAACATGATGCTCTTGTTGGATTTTTACAATCACGAGCATAATGCCCTGTCCCTTCGCAATTGTAACAAATTAGCTGGTCGCGACCCCTGCCTAGCCCCATTCCATCTCAACCTCGTCCGTGCCCCTAAAATCTAGTGCGCGCCATCCCTGCATTTTAATCAAGGGCCCACATTTCGATCTGAACTTTGTAGGTAGGAGTCTGATCCATCATCAGTTCATAATTCTACAGGTGCGCTCATCATGGCCTACTGACCTGCAGAAATTACAGAACAACTATTAGGATGTCTGTATATACTTCTATAATGGATGGTAGTTATCTGTAGCATGCTTTCCTCCTATCTGACAAATCACGCACCATAGTGTAGGCACTGCCCTCGGTCCTACTTATGCCTCTGGTCTCAATGGCATTGGCCCTCCTCCCACCAGGTAGTTCACAAAGACTGGACAATGGTCCTTGTCATGTCCCTGCCCTTTGCACTTTATGCACCATACCTCCTTGCGCACTTTTGGGCGAGCTGTCGTATCTTTTTTTAGACCCTGCATCTCAAGACACAATTTTTTCAACTGCAGGTGGATCTGTTGAACTCCCAGGTTAGAATCTTGTATAAGGGTCTCATGTAGTCTCATTGTGATCTCCAAGGCCTTGGCCTAAGTGGATAGCTTTTGTTGTGACATCACATTCCTTAGATGCAGCGTTAGCGATGCTACAAACCTTGCGCGGTGTTGCCCATCCATCAAGGTCACGTTGGCTTCACGAATCATACACTTCAGTCTCTGATCCAGTTCCCAGGGGGTCTCGCCTAGAAGCATCGTGATTTCCTTAAATCCCCTGTTTAGCACAGCTTTGATATCTTCGATCCCTGCATTTCGATTGTCATTGGAATGCTTAATGTACCACATCAATGCGCGATCCTGCAAAGCACTGACCAGCGTTGGTTTCTTTATGTTGTTATCCGTGACTCCCTGCACTTCCAATACAACCTTTACCACGAACCAAAATTGGTCCAGATTTTCATTCCCTACTCCTTTGAACACCGGCAATTTTATTGCGCTTGCCATATTTAACTGTGGTGGTGGTGGAGGTGGTGTGGGTGAAGATGGGGGTGAATATGGTGAAACTGGTGGTGGTGTAGGTGGGGGTGGTATGCGTGGAATTCACTATCTTATTAGATTGATCGCATTTCTTGGTGAAACTTTCGCGAGCTCTTCCTCGCTCTCCCGTGGAGGTGAAAACAAGGGACTAGTCTCTAATTTTTTGCTTCCTTCGTTTCTATAGATCTTCCCACTTCACGTAGCCCCAAACATCAACTTATTCGCATAACCCACTTTTCACACAATAGCATCTTTATCCAAGTGTTCAAATATTTAACGTACTTACCTCGTGATCCTTTGAGGAAGCGTCGTTCCGCCTTACTATAGCTAACTGAAATATGTACCACGAAATCGATGATAAATCCTCCTATGATTCGATTAAGCCAGTGATGCACAATGTGCATTATCTTATCTTCCAATGCTTCTAGCCTGTGCACCAACTCTGGAATCCACACAATAGGTTTGTCAAGCCTACACCTTCCCTGACTATCTATTGGCTTCACGATCCACTCCTACAACTCAGAGGGGAAGGATGCAAAGACAATTTCATTGATTTCCATATATAAGTAGCACTCTAACCACTCTTCCTTTGATACTCATGGATTCCTATTTTCCTGCACCATGAACTCGTGAATCTTTTTGTCCAACCACTCTTCAATTTATTTCTTTGTTGGATTACAATGACACGACATCAGACATCTCCTATGCAGATCTCAGTCCTGACAATGAAGCCATTTGTTGGCTTATTGGGGCCTAACCCAGGTTCAGAGTTGATTTAGCCATACAAATCCCGGTACTACTAGCCCTTTCGGCAACAGACCACGGAGCATGGAATGAGGTCTTACCCTAAGTAGTATGGGAGGGTGCTAGAACCTTGTTTCCACAACCTGGAGATGTCTGATCAGTTCAAGTGGTTTGCAGTTTAACCCTATGTGCACGTCGCTACGCGCACTTTCCCGTACCTTGCAACCTAAGATGTTGCCTTCGCACAGTGCTACTCGGGGGCTGAATGTTGTTATTACCCATGACCTTACTGATATTCCACTGTTAATTGATTATCTTAGCCTACTTGCATTCTTTAAGTTATACTTAACAATATAAACCATTCATACAGGTGCATGCAATAAATAAACAATATATTCGCAAATTATATAAAATATGCATTAACTCAAGAATAGATACACAGAATTATGATAAAACTTTTCTTTATTAATTCTTTCCTTGGTTACAAGCTCGACTCCATCCTGCACACTTAGCTGCAGAGGTCCGCACACCCAACTGCAGACTACTAGGCCTTTGCGCACTCAGCTGCAGAGCCTTCTCCTACTTTATGACCCAAACACACACTTCACTTAGTGGCTTAGACTCTTTCCTCTCTCTACTACTCTCCTCTCTTTTACACTTAGAGCCTCGCTCTATTTATACAATCCCATGGTCCACGAACCATGGGTAGGCCGACATTACATTACAAAACTAGGGTGGATAACCCTGTGCCTCTAACATACTTCCATGCCCGCAATTTGTGGAGATTTACAACAGAATTCAATCAAAACTTGGGCTTTGAGCCCCAAAACATGCCTTGGGGGGATTCCATGCCCAACGAGGGTGGAATTATACGACAAGTATATGTTATCCTCCTCAAGCTTGATCAAATATAAAGACCTTGTATGGTGTTCGACATCAAAACATCTATTCACACCATACATAATGTATTGTAGTACCTTGAGGATCATTATTATTATCGATGATTTCTCTCGCGTCTATTAACGACTTACATCATTGGCTGGTAATCATACGATGTCTTTCTATGTTCGACTTCAGATCACATATTCACATGGTTAGACTCATACTTGAGCAACCAGTTGAACGAGATAGAAGACACTGGCTCTAGTTTCATCCATCCAGGTTGCAATTTCAGGAGTACTAAATCATATGTACAATGGCTTTACATTGATGGTCATTTCGATCATGGGTTTGTATCTGTAGATGATTGTCTATGTACATGTAATGAAAGTTTATAAGCTGAGCATGGGTATGCCTTCCCTCAATGATTCATGTAAAAATCAAAATATCATGATATATGTATTGTAATTGATGCAGATCACTTTCCACTTCGAAACCTCCTCATCACATTGTAAAGCATTTCATTCGACAATGGCATTTTTCCGACTTCATGCTTTAGGGGGCGGTTATTATAGATCCATTTGGGCACATCACTCCCATCATCCAGATTAGTGTTTTAGGGCTCATCAAACCCTAATTTTAGTTGCTACATGCCCTAAACAAGTCACCCTTTTGAATGCCTCCTTCCCAGACAGTTTCATGACATGAAGACATCTTGAATTGACATCTAGAGGGGCCAGTGCAGGTAGGCCCATGTAAGGGTGTGTTGCAGAGCAATTGAGTCCATGTCAGGGTGCTCTACAAATCACTTGGGTTTCCTTTCACCTATGTTGGGCAAGTTTGAGTGAAATTCACATAGGGTTTTGGGAATATTCTTATCTTTTGGAGTCATCTAGAAGGTTCCCTCACTTATCAACTCCTATGAGCTCAAAAATGGATGAGGAATGAGTTAAGATGCATCCTATCCTCTCATCCCTTCCTCCATGGAACTAATTCTAAGGATGGAAGGCCATTCATTAGCACCATTTATGACAAAACCTCCTTCATCTCCCTATAAATTGACCACTCACCTAAGTGATTAGGGGCTATACTATGTTGAAATGTAAGGAGATAATGTTTCTATGGGAATTGACTTTGAAGCAAGTATTGTAATGCTACAAGTTTATCATGCTTTTGATGTGATGTGGATGGGATCCAAGCTGGAGGAATGACTCTGAATCAGACATGATGGTTGTAATTCCTTCTTCTATTCAATAAAGTATTTGAACCTTTTTCCCATATGTTTGTATCGTTATATGATTCTTATATGTGTGAAATGTATTTGATTCCATTCACTTGTATTCAAAAAATCTTTTTCTTTGATCGGTTCTTTGTCTTCTATTTTTGTTTACAGGTACTTCTCAATCGTGTTCAGTACGAGAAGGAGCGACATGATCGATACAAAGGAGACAAGAGGAAAGTGGAACTACAAGTAGGTCTTCTCATCTTCTTTGTCTTATCTATTGATTATAGGAAAAGGCTAAAGTGCTTTAAACTATTGTTCTAGATATGGCTACTTACCTAGGGAATTAGTATTTATCTGTAGATACCAAATTCTCCAAAACAAGCATGAATTAGTATAATGCATTCATGGAAATAAAATATTGGTTTTTACTTTTTGTGTGCACAAGAAAGTATACGCAAATTTCCTAAAGGAAATACATGTATGTACGCTTTGTTCTCACACACAAACAACATGTAATTTGGTAAATATTGTTTCCTTACTTTCTTTCAATTCAACAATTATCTAAGTCATTGTATAAGAAACACAATATATATAAAAATAGATAACATGTTCACTAGAAGAACATATTAGCATAGATACACATGAGCAACATATAGAACATCAATGAAAACACCATCAAACACATGGGCACAAAATATTGGGTGGAAACCCTTGCAAGAGAAAAACCACTGAGCATTTTTATTCTTATACTTAGATATAATCTTCTTTTACATCATACAATTGCACCCACTAGCATGCAAGCACCGACTTGCTAAATATGTGAGCGCCCACTCACTCCAAGCCATGACCTAATGGAATCACCCACTTCCATAACTATTTATATACAATTGTATGTTAGAGGCACCAACCCCCAATAAGCTGCAAACACCTGCTTGCTTGAAAGCACCCATTCCCAAATGGATTTTCCGACACAGGTTTGCTATAGGCACCAACCCCCTAAGCATTTTGGACCTTGATTTCATCCATTTTCATTTCTCAACAATACATTTTTCTATTAAACCTTAGCAACCACATGCACTCAAATACTTTGACTGATGGGCCTCTAGTTTGTATATATTTTAAGGCCCATTTGATCATTAATAGACACTTAAAACATTTATTTAACCCCATTACTTGCACATTAGATAGTTAATTCATAGTCTTAATGGGTCCTTATGAATTTGACTTCCAATTTCTTATTAGGTGCCTAATATTATGTATTTTACAAAATATTGAGATAATAGTGGGTAAATTTTGAAGATCTACAAAATGAGATATTTTAGGGGCTTTCCCCCTACCAGATGATGCTACAAGATGGACGAACAAATGAATAGGATATGATGAAATTATTTAACAAATTATGGAGCTCCATTGATTGAGAAAATCTAGGGATGTGTTCCCTGCTACAAGAGAAGCTATAACTCAGTATTTAATGAAGGTTCCTACTGTTGGGGACCAAATCCCCTTTTTGAGGTATTTTCAAGGGTAAATTTGCTTCCTTTAAATGAGGTTTCTTCCCCATAAATTTGTATAACTACCAATTTGAATTAGCCTCTAGGGGCATGGAATTTTTGGTCTTTTTGTGAAGAAAATTTGTTATCTAGCAGTTATACTTTCATTTCCAGCAAGGATGTACTTGACTTGATTCTAGTAATGGATTTTGGTTTCATTTTTAGCTTATAAGGTTTCGCTTCCTTAATATGAATCTAATTATCCTTGGGCTTGGCCATCCCAGGAGCCTCAAATCCCTATTGTGCAACTTTTTTATCTTCTTTGCATTTCTTATTCACTACATCTCTTATTCTTACATTTCATGTTTATGCACTTAACATTCATTATTCATTTGATGTATCTTAGATTGGTTAATGGTTGAATTTTTGTAGGTAATTTATATAAAATTATGATGCACCCTTAGAACATCCTTACAAATTTATATTGATCATTGAGTTACTTGGATTGGTTTACTAGTTCAAAATTCTGAAATTTATGGTTTTAGTAATAAATTTTTGTTGAATTTAACACATGTTAATGAAGCTATATTTAGTTTATTCCACTTGGATTGAAGTATGAAAACATTCAAATTAATTACAAAATTTACCCCACAACATTTTCATTTTATTATTTAGTCATTTGTCATGTTAACTTGACAAACAAGCTTGATGGAAGTTTCTTGTAGCAAAACAATAGTAAATCTCTGTTGAATTTTAGCACCTGATACTAAAGTAATTTCAAGTCGATTCCACTTGGATTGAAGCCTAAAAACATTGAAATTAATAAAAAAATTACCCATAGAATTTTCACTTTATTATCTTAGGCATTTGGTAGGTTAACTCAACGGATAGGCTTGATGGAAGTTTCATGTAGAAAATTAGAGTTTCTTGTAGCAGTTTGTTTTCAAGCTCTTCCCTTACCCAAATTCACTCCACATCCATCATAGAGGTAAGTATATGTCTTACATATCCTATGAAATATATGATACCACTTTGGTTGAGTTGAGGCTTGGTTATGTCACCATTTAGCTTTAACATTGCTTGCTTCTTGAATGTTGATTTCTACAACTAGTCTAGATTTCCTTTCCCGCAGATTACTTTAAGAAAAGTGTGGTTTCTTTCCTGCAAGAGTAATCTAAGACTTCCATTTCATGCAAAGTATAATATATTCCTTTATTGAAATTAATTCTCCAACAAGGTAGATTAGATTTTCTTTGTTTTCGTTTTCTTATGTGTGCTTTACACTTTTACAAATAGAATAGATTTCCATTTTGTCATTTACTTTCCAACAAAAGTAGAATAGGTTTAGTTATTGTTATTTATCTTATGCAAATTAGTATCAAAATCTTACCTGAGAGCGCTAATATTAAGGTTGTTGGCTGCAATTTCAGAAGCTCTAAACGTAGATTTTAACTACTTATAATAGAATTCTTAGCAAACATAGCCAACTAATGACTCTAAATTACTATCCTTCATGCCCAAACCTAGATCTTACTATTGATTTAGCAAACCATTCAGATGCAAGTGCTCTCATTGTTTTAATGCAAATCTATGCCAATGGCCTACAAGTAACAAAGAATAGAAAGTGGGTTGCTAGAGTACCCATAGATAACATGTTTGTTATCAATTTGGGAGATCATGTGCAGGTTAGAAAGAATGAGCAGATGTATATAGTTAGTGTTTCTCTATATGCAATAATTTGGCCATATTCATTCAATTTGATTAGTGTGTGATTTGAATATAATAGGTTGTTGTGAACTATGGGAGATTTAGGAGCATGGAGTATCGAGTAGTAACAAATATGTACAGTGCACACCATATCAGTTCCCACTTTCTATTTGCCTACAAATGATGCTTTTATTGCTTTCAAATGATTGGATCTGCTTTCATCTTGTGGCTCTTATCTTCAACTAGATTGTGTGAAAAAATCCTTTTTTCCTTTTCGTGCAATGGGTTGTGCCTTTCTATTGATATTTCCTTTGGAGTGACTTCCTTCTGTGGAGTAACTTGTGATGTTCTTGTGAAGTTGATTGGTTCACAGGACTTGGAGGCATTATAATAATTCTTCATCTCTTCCTCCTCGAGCCTATGGAAATTCCTACTTGGCCACTAAAAATGAATCCTTGCACTGTGGTCTTTACAAACATTACTAGGATCATACGGATTCAAGCCCAAATGATCGAATGTGAATTTTTCTATCTCCTTGCCTTTGTTGTCTACAACTTTCACATTCTTGATTTCATACAATTTGATCTACATAGGAAGAGCGAGCCAAGGTGATTTCTTCTTCCTGTGTAAAACTACTGATAACCCTATGGAAATATGGTAAGAAACTTCTTGCATGACCAACTTATTGGTGGAATACCTCGGTAGAAGATGTAGCAACCTTTTTCTACCAAACACTCTGAGGAAAGTGTCATCCGGTGAGGCAAACCAATCTGTTATTTATGGCACTTCTTTCATTGCCCCACATGACATGCAAGGTTGATCTTCCTCAAATATTAACTTGTATAATGGAATGAGGATGTGATCAATCAGCTTTTCCATTACTCCTTTGTGGTTGCACTCCGAAAGCAGCTTTCAGTAAATGTGCAGGGCATGCTCTCTGGGTGTCCAGGTTCAATTCATGCCAGGAAATGAATTGTGAGCACATATTGCATCCAATAGGTAGGAAGACATGTAAAATCTAGCTTGCTTGCCCTTGGGAGGATTTTGGGCATTAGCTACATAGATATTCAGTCATTGAGCCAACAAGTTTGACCAATCAAATGGTTTTCCTTCATTCACAATATGATTCAACAAGAATTCTCGCCCTTCGGGGAAGGTCTTAGTACTCTGTTGACCATAGATCCTGTAGCATAGAACTATCAAGTATTGATAAGCCCTCCTAAGTGATTTTGTCTTGTATGTGTTGGTGGGTGTCTGATGGAACTTTGTTAGCTCTTTCACCCAACCTTTTACAACCTCCTTTTTTCTCAAGTAGCTGGTGGTTGCATAGAAGTAAGAATCCATGAGCGATTCTGGCTCCAACAAATGATACATGAGATGGTAATCTAGTGCCAAAAAAGAGGCAAGGCTTTGTTTGCTTACACTATTAAGAATCATATTCTTGGAATATATATGATAAATTATCCAGCTAACAATGTATGCATAGGGAAAGTTGGGTACCTGCATACAATCTTGTGTAACCCTTATGTTTGGACATTAATATACACTTGTCGATCTTCAAGATCTACTTTGAAGCTTCTTGCTAAGAATGCCTCATTCACTTTGTGGCATGTGATGTCTGACTCTTTCTGTATAAACAATTGAGTATCCCAGAAAACTAGCATGTTCACTGGAATACTCTCAACTTCCTCCCCGGTGCCACTTTATGTAGTGTCCTTTGAGGCATATCTCCCAGGGGCCATGATAACAAAGACATATCAAAAGGTAGTGCTCAACAAATGCAATACATGTAGGAGGAAAATGCACTCATGTGAAACATGAAGTAGGTTCAAAAAAATGACTCAAAAAGAAAGATTAAGGTAGCAACCACAAGACTGAAGTGTACAATTTTGAAATTTTTGAGCTGGGAGAAGGGACTGGCTTCAAGATATGTGCATTGTGTAGTCTCAGCAGCCAGGGGAGTAGCTTGAGGCTTGAGACTACGCAATGCGCAGTCTCAACCTAGGAAGATTGGGGAAGAGACTATGCATTACACAGTATTTGTGGCCAAGGGTGAGGCTTGAGCCCTGGAACCATGCAATACACAGTTGGGCAAGCCATCGACTATGCATTATGTAGTCTCAAAGGCCAAACATAAGGCTTGAGCCTTGGACTTGCGCAAGGCCGAGTTGAGAAAGACAACTACTGGCTAAGTGAAGGGAATATTTTCCCTGAAAGAGGATGGGAAAGTGGCAGATCAGAGTGATAGTGCAAGTTGGAGTGTAGATCTAACTAAGGAAAGATAGATCAATGAAGATAAATAGCAGAAGGTCAATATGCAAAGGGAAAAAAAAACATGCATATCAGTCGTCGAAACAGTGACCACTAATGGGAAAAACAAGAAATTTGATGTGACAATTGTAAAAGGCAAATGACGGACTAAACCAACACTTGTACAAGCTAATATAAGTTAAAATACTAGTAACCATGAAAAGAAGCAAGAAAAATAGCACTAACAAAGGTGAAATGACAAAAAGCGACAGAAAAATCGATAAAAGTAAAAATCACAAGAAAAAGCGCCACAAACTCCAATGAAGGCTCCTTGATCTCCTTGGGAAGGTTAGAGCTCCAATATCAAATGTGAAAATGAGCTCTAGGGGCATCTATTATATAGATCTAGGTTTGTTAGGGTTTATGACACGCATGCCTAAAATCAAGGAAAAAGTGACACTTGGCGAAAGTCCAAAAATAGCAACTTGTGTCATCCTTTAGGAAACTAATTATCCACTCCCTATTTTCAAGGGATTGATTTTTTATTTTTTTCGAGAAGCTAGTCATTCACATTGCCAAGAAGGATTGTGCAATTTCTGACCACGAGGGACTAGGCAACT
This sequence comes from Pinus taeda, assembly GCA_000404065.3. Classification (NCBI taxonomy): domain Eukaryota; kingdom Viridiplantae; phylum Streptophyta; class Pinopsida; order Pinales; family Pinaceae; genus Pinus; species Pinus taeda. The sequence goes on along the minus strand of APFE031418532.1, from coordinate 66,577 downwards.
CCTTGACTCGGTGAATTGCGTAGTTTCTAAGTTAAAGGGAAGCTTTGCACAGTTTCTCAACTCAAGGTCAGGTTGTGTTGGGCGCGGGATCCCCCAAGGGAAGTTTTGGGGCTTAGAGCCCAGATTTTGGTCAAAAATTGTAACTTCAATGTAAATACTCCACATTTTGTGGGTGCGGAGCGCATAGCTTGTAAAAGAGTCATAGGGTTATCCGCCCTCAATTTTGTAATGTAATGTCGGCTGTGGAGACCTACCCATGGTCCATGGACCATGGGATTGTATAAATAGAGCGAGGCTCTAAGTAGTTAAGAGAATTGAAGAATTATCTAATCAAAACATGGAATAGAAGCATAGTGGAAGAACAAAAGTGCAAAGCCTAGTTTGGGTCGTAGAGTGGGAGAAGGCTCTGCAGCTGAGTGTGCAGAGGCCTAGTAGTCTGCAACTGAGTGCGCAGACCCCTGCAGCTAAGTGCGCATGGCGAGTCAAGTCTATAATAGTTGAAATCATTAATAAAGAGAAGTTACATATCAATTTTGTGTATTTATTTCCTGTTTTATGCATTGAATATATTGGGTATAAGTTGCACTTTTATTGTTTATATGATGCGGGAATATATATGATTGTATTGATTAAGTGAATACAAGATAGAATATATGTTTACGTGAAGTTTACTAACATTTGTAAGAAGATAAGTAAGATTCATGGTTTAGTTTAGGGAAATAGTGTAGTTCGCTACCATAGTAGCACGAAAGTGTCTCAGTCCCTGATTAGGGTTGTGCGAAAGGCAATTATAACAGATCACAAGGGTATTGAAGGTTAGAATAGTGCACGAAGATAGGCACAATTGGACTAAATCAACACCACATACATCTCAAGGGTGCGGAAATTTGGTTCCAGCATCCCCCCCCATACTACTTCGTGTGAGACTTCAGTCTGCGCTCCGCAAGATGATGCCAAAATGATCAGTAGTGTAGGGATTTGTTTGGCTAAATAACTCTGAACCTGGTTCAGGCCCCCCTCAAGCCAACAAATGGTTTTGTTTCCGGGACTGGAATCTACATAGAGATGTCTGATGTCGTATCATTGGAATCCAACTAAGAAGGAAATTGAAGGCTGGTTGGACAGAAGAATTCACGAGTTCGCAGCACAGGAGAACAGGAACCCGCGACTATCAAAAAAAGAGGGTTGGACTACTACCTATACATAGAGATCCATGGAAAATTCTTCGCGTCCTTCCCTGGTGAGCTATACAAGTGGATTGCGAAGCTATCAGATAGCCAAGGAAGGTGGAAACTTAACAATCCTATTGTGTGGATCTAGAGTTAGTGCGAAGCTTGGAAGCATTGAAGGATAAAATCACACACATCGTTGATAATTGGCTCGATCGTATTATAGGAGGATTCATTACTGAGTTTGTGGTTGACACCTTAGTTAGCTACAGCGAGGTGGAGTGACACTTTCTCAAAGGACCGCAAGGTAAGTACGTAAAGTCTTTGAATACTTGGATTAAAATTCTATTGTGAAAAAAGAGGGTTATGAAGTTATCTTGATGTTCGAGGCTATGCGAAGTGGAAAAGCTTACAGGAACGAAGGAAATAAAGTACCAGAAACTAGCCCCTTGATTTCATCTCCACAAGGGGATGAGGAAGAGGTCGTGAAGGTCTCACCGTGAAGTGTGATCCATCTAATAAGGCAAAGAATTCCACGAATACCACCTCCATCCACAGTGCCACTAGCTTCACCACCATCACCTCCATCTTCACCTGTACCACCTCCACCACCACCGCAATTCAAAATGGCCAGCACAGTGAAGTTTCCTATGTTCAAAGGTTTGTGAAATGAGGATCCAGACCAATTCTGGTTTGTGGTAAGGGTTGTATGGGAAGCGCAAGGAGTTACAGATTACAATATAAAGAAAGTGATGTTGGTTAGCTCCCTGTAGAACCACGCATTGACCTGGTCTATTAAGCACTCTAATGATAATCCAAATGCGGGGATCGAGGATATCCAAGCAGCACTAAATAGAGAATTTAGTACAAACAGAGAATTTAGTAGGCCAAAGTCTGAAGCATAGTCCATCATTGGATTCAAAGAGATCACGATGCTACCAGGTGAGACTCCTTGGGAGCTGGATCAGAGGTTGAAATATATGATTCGTGAAGCTAATATGAACCTGACGAATGGACAACATCGTGAGTGGTTTGTAGCTTCGCTAATGCCACATTTAAGGAGTGCATTGTCACAACAGAAGATAACGACTCAGGCGGAGGCCTTAGAGATTTCTATGAGGCTACATGAGACCTCGATGCAAGATCCTAAGAGTTCAACAGATCCACGCAAAGCTGAAGAATTTATGCCTTGAGATGCAGAGTCTGAAACAAGATAGGACAGCTCAACCAGAAGTGCACAAAGAGGTATGGTGCATAAAAGGCAAGGGTTAGGGTCATGACAAGGAAAACAAGCAGGACCTAGCGCAGCACCTTCTTTGTGGTGCGCGATTTGTCAAATAGCAGGAAAACATGCCATAAACAATTATCACCTGTTACAGAAGTATACGCAAAATTCACAACAGTTGTTCTCCAACTTTTGTAGGTCAATGGGACATGATGAGCGCACTTGTAGAAGCTATGAGTTAATGATGGATATAACTCCCACCTATAGAGTTCATGCTGAAATGCGGCACCTTGACCAAAATGCAGGAATGGCACGAACAGGGATTTCGGGGGTGCGGATGAGGTTGAGGCGGAGGAGGACCTGGAAGAGGTCATGGACAGTTGATATGATACAATTGCAGAGGGTGGGGACATTATGCCCAAGATTGCATGAATCCAACGCACCCATCATGTTTGTATTGCAACTTGTTTAATCATGAGACAGAAGATTGTCCTACACTGATAGCTAGGATACGCGACAAAGGAGCGCTACTACCTCCCCCGACTCAGAACCTATAGATGATGAGGTCTGAGTTGCGTGAGGAAGATCTAAATGTGAACATTGTGTTCCCAAGTGGAATCACGATGGGAGATGACAAAGGAAAATAACCAGAAGATAGTACTTGGGTTCGCAAAGCTCCAGTGAAGGAAGCAGAGTTTGATTTGGAGTGCACTTGGGAAACCTTCATGGAAGCCAAGAAGAGATTCGTTGATGCCTCCACTTCCAGAAGAAAAGATAAAATGAAGCCGGATATGGACCCATTTATGCTCACAATGTTCTTGGAAACATGTATGAAGCTACTGCGTGATAATAAGGCAGTGAAAGGGTTACAGGAACTCATTAGTAGATGTGTTGGGACCACACCAGGAGAATTGCGCATAGTCAAGAAGATCTGAAAACATAAGACAAGAACAGGAAGAGAAATGAGACTAACCACGTAGATCGGAGTATATGAGATGGATCAAGTCATCCTGGATTTAGGATCGGATGCAAATGTTCTGCCGAAATAGACATGGGAGTGAATGGGGTGACCTGCGTTGCAGCGGTCTCCAATTCAACTAAGAATAGTGAACTAGCAGAAAATAATACCCATGGGGTGATTGTAGGGAATAGCCATGGATATTGAGGGAGCGAGCATGCTGACAGACTTTGAAGTGATAGAGATTGTTGATGACAATAATCCCTACCCAATGCTCTTATGGATTGATTTGGTCACTGACATGAACGGGGTGATTAATCTGAAAAAGCAAAAATTTATTTTTGAAAAGAAGTCACTACACGTAATTATACCCTTGGACCCTACTGAAGGATTGTGATATAGGGAGCCAGTGCGCAACTATGAAAGTGATGATAATTTGGACTACATCTATAAGATAACAATGTGAAACCAGGATTGGGTGAATCCCTCCGTGGATGGGTGGATTGCATGGGAGCGTGAAAGCTCCTGTAATTCGGATTCGAATGAGAAAACAAAGCGATGGCAGAATTGGTTACATGAGGTAACTACACTGAATTGTAATATGATGACAAGGTCAGTGCCCTTTGTATCGACAAAAGTAAGAGGCCTGCCTACTTATGATGGTCTACGTGAGGTAGATACCTTCCTGAATAAATTTGAAAGGGAGGTGTCGGAAAAGAAATGCTTCCAGGCCTCATACTGGGTACTGCGCGCTTTGCCCACGAGGTGGTGGGGTACGCATAAAGGAAGTTTTAACGACTGGCATGAATGTAGGGGAATGATTCGCACACGATTTGGGAAGCCTAGGGTGCAATTCACAGACAAGTACAATGGACGAGATGATCCACGCACGCATCTGACTAGGTGAGCGCAGGCATGTGGAAAACAACCTACGCAAATGCACATGAACTCCTTGCTGAAATGTATGTTTAGTTGGGGGGACCAATGTGCAAATGGCTCTTAATTTTGGGACAACATTACGTAGAAAGAAAAATTGCGCAGATATTTCTCCACACAGAAGCATTCAACAAGGTATGCCACGCACTGAACAAAGTATGCAACATGTAGCAAAGTGATTGGGACCTGCACATACCTGCAGTATTATGGCCTTACAGGACAACACGCAAGAAACTGACAGGACAGACACCTTTTAGGCTTATCTATGGAGTGGAAGTTGTAATGCCTATGGGATACATCATGCCTAGTCTACGTATAGCAGCGCTCATAGGAATGACGGACCGCGAATCCCTAGAGGAGAGGCTTGCACAGTTGGAGGAGCTCAAAGAAGAACGTTGTTTGGCTAGATTTCACCAGCAAATCTAAAAGCAAAGCGAAAAGGCTTGGCACGATTGACATATTAAGTTGCACACCTTCAAGGTGAACGATTTGGTATTGTTGTATGATAGTAAGTTTGATAAATTCCCAGGGAAGCTCAGAATCCATTGGCTGGGACCGTATCTTATTAAGGAGATCACACATGGTGGCGCGATGCAGTTGGTAAAGTTAAATGGAGAAATCTTCCCAAGAAATGTCAATGGCAGTCATTTGAAGGTGTACACAGGGGGCTCGGCCATCTAACTAGCTAACAGAAGCACAGTCTTAGTGCTCTAGGCAGATGAAAGGAGGCGTGGTACTATAAACTACTCTGCTTGGGAGCTGCTATGTCAGGATTGCGCGTAGTAGAGAAGTGTCACAGGGTCTGCGACAGCGCGAGGGTATTTGCGCTGCTGCGTGGGTCAGCTGGAAAGTGACTGTTACAGTCACTATTCATGATGTGATGCTTGGTTTGAGACCAAATGGAGCGGGTGGCAAGAATTTAAGGTGAACTTTATGGGATAGATTCTTGAAAATCTGCTGCCAATCAAGCATTAATGGACCAAATGTTGGGGCAATTGTCAAATTCAAATTCAAAAGGCGTTATAAATTACAAAGGGCTATCCAGTAAACAACACTTGGCAATTTGAGGACTAGGTTGTTGCATGCACAAACATTCATGAACCTAGACTTGTTTGATCTTCTGAAGGCGAATTCGTTGCTTGAGCAACTATCGAGCCATTAAGAGAATTGTGGAATAGCACTATGGCAACACCTGAGGAAGCCATGGATACGGGAGTAATGACTGCTGAGTAAGTCATGCAGGCCATGACGAAAGTGGAAGTCCCAGAAAGTGTCAGGATAGTTGCAGAAATCCCTAAATCGCCATGCACGCTGAGACCCAAGAAAGACAAGTAGGTTATGGTACCAGTGCCTGTATCCCCTAGAAATATGTTAAGGACTAAGCTTACCATGGAAGAAAAGGGGAAAGCTATTAATTTGGAGGCTGATGAGGAGGAAGAATTTGAAGAAATCCTGGTAGAGGAGGAGGAGGATGTAGAAATGGAGGTTGACACTCAGGGTGCGGACCCTCTTACCAGGTTGCCCGCATATGTTCCTCCGTGAAAGGGTAAAGCTAAGGTGCCTAAAGATATAGATGAGAGCAAGAGCTCTATGTAGACTCCATTTCTCCCTGACGACATTATTTTTGAAGGAGGGCACTTGGGGCGAGTGCATGTACTAAAATTTGAAGACTGGATCTCACAGACCAAGAGAAGTTCCCACATTTGGCAACTAAAAGAAAGATGCACCAACTGGAGTCATAGAGTTGGAGCTGCATAAGTGGCTGAGAGGTGTAGAAAAGGCAATATTGTTAAATCTTCTATGGGTGTCCCATTACCATCATGCCCCCGTGTCTATTTTTGTCATCAGCAGCTGCTCTACTTGGTGCTTGATGGGTGCTTGTGGTTGGAGGAGCCCATCCCCATCACAAACCACTTCATTCACAGAATTACCTGGCTCCCTTACAAAGGGGAGGACCCAGCGAACATCTTGGAGGGTAAGAGTGATGATTTGGCCATCACATAGACCATGAAGAAGTTCAAGCTGGAGAAGAAGAAGAGAGGGTACGGGATTTCCAGCATGCGGTCAAAGTCGCGACACAGATATTGGCAGGGAAGGCTATGCGGAAGTGTCGCGCGGATGAGGTGCCCGCACTGGTGGTTGCACTTGCAGCGCAATGCGTACAAGGGATCCAGTTCAACTGGGGAAACTACTTATGAAGAGATTTCCTTGAGAACTGTCGCGAGGCATAGGAGTGGGAGAATACTTTTCACTATGCCTGGCTTTTGTTGTCCATAGTACTGGTGGCATGGGAATTGCCTGAAGACAACCAATTCCCGATGATTGCGCAGGACCTTTCGGAGGCAGCGAAGTATGCTTCATTGTGGGCAACCCAAGATGTGTAGAGGATAAGGGATAGTAAAATCTTATGGGTGTTCATGGAGATGAACATCAGAATGGGGATTAATCACAACCCGCGGTTATCACCCACGATCTACAATAGCCTGCAGAGCTTCGCGAAGTTCAAGACAAATTTCCATCACGTTTACATCAGGGTGCGGAAGGACCCCACGAAGACATGGTGCGAGCTACCCTACCTGGCAACAGATGATGTCATCTTCCCAGTCCTTGAGTCATGGCTGCTGGAGTGGCACGCTCTAGCCAACGCCGTGATGGAAGCAGAAACGTTTGTCGCATAGCGGAAACAGGATGGGACGAAACTGCGGATGGCGCAGTTGGTAGAAAAATGCAAGAACGAAATGGAAGAAGCTAAGGCCCAAGTGGCAAGCAACGCTGCGAAGTTGGTGGAAGAATAGAAGAAGGCCACCGAGGAAGAGCATGAGGGAGAAAATTTGCCTTCGCCCAAACAAGAGATAGATACAAAGCAAGGTGGCGCGAACCCACAGACAGCGTCCACCCAGCTGAAACAACCGCGCCCAAGAGAGCAAGTAGGGCCGAGGAAGAAGTTAAAGGCTTCAAAGACTTCTTTTGACCTGATCACCCTCACTGAGGGGGATCTGCACCACATTGGGGAGATGGTGAGGGACGTTACTGCGAAGACCCTCCAGCAGTTTGCGGAGGAACACCAAATGGTGTTGGGGGCTCTCTGAGAGCAAATACAGGAGTTGCAAGTGCGCACCCCACAGGTTGGCACTATGTCAACCAGCCTTGCACTAGGCACGACTGCGGCTGAGGAGATGTTGCGCATCCGGATGACAAACACAATAATGCTGCCAAATGGATCACTAGTTACAAAAAATGAGGCCGACAAGCCTATGGTCAGCAGGTTGAAGGGAATCGGGATAAATATGGTTCCGCTCCCTCATGAGATGCTCTATGTTTTGTAGGATGGAGTTATTGAAGAACTGCGAGCCAAGGAGGGTCGCGCACTCCAAGTAATGAGCACGCAATGCATCAACATTGAACAGTTGAGCCTGCAACATGAGGAGGTAGTGGCGCAAAACTGACAATGTGTACAGGAAGTACAGTAGGAAGTCGCTCAGTGCGTTGCCGATCTTGTAGTGATTCAAGCAGAATTGGGAGGTCTTCACACAAAGATCTCCGCACCGACAGAGTGACTCAAGGAAAAGTTACAATGTTTTTGTTGGGGGCCTGTTGGGTGTGAGATCCCTCATGGCAAGTTTTGGGGCTTAATTCCCAGATTTTGGTCAAAAATTGTAACTTCGATGTAAAGACTCTGTATTTTGTGGGTGCAGAGTGTGTAGCTTGTAAAAGAGTCATAGGGTTGTTTGCCCTCAATTTTGTAATGTAATGTTGGCTATAGAGACCTACCCATGGTCCGTGGACCATGGGATTGTATAAATAGAGCGAGGCTCTAAGTAGTTAAGAGAATTGAAGAATGATCTAATCAAAACATGGAATAGAAGCATAGTGGAAGAACGGAAGTGTAAAGACTAGTTTGGGTCGTAGAGTAGGAGAAGACTCTGTAGCTAAGTGTGCAGAGGCCTAGTTGTCTACAGCTGAGTGCGCGGACCCCTGCAACTGAGTGCACGGACCCCTGCAGCTGAGTGCACATGGTGAGTCAAGTCTGTAATAGTTGAAAGCATTAATAAAGAGAAGTTACATATCAATTTTGTGTATTTATTTCCTATTTTATGCATTGAATATATTGGGTATAAATTGCACTTCTCTATTTTATATGATGCGCGAATATATATGATTGTATTAATTAAGTGAATACAAGATAGAATATCTATTTACACGAAGTTGACTAAAATTTATAAGAAGATAAGTAATATTCACAGTGTAGTTCGAGGAAATAGTGCAGTTCGCTGCCATAGCAGCGCAAAATCGTCTCAGTCCTTGACTAGGGCTGCGCGAAAGGCGATTATAAGGGATTGCGAGGGTATTGAAGGTTAGAATAGTGCGTGAAGATATACATAGTTGGTCTAAATCAACACCACAGACATCTCAAGGGTGCGAAACTTGGTTCCAGCATCCCACCATACTGCTTTGGGTGAGACTTCAGTCCGCCCTCTGCGAGTTGATGACGAAAGGGCCAGTAGTGTAGGGATTTGTTTGGCTAAATAACTCTGAACCTGGGTTAGCCCCCCCTCAAGCCAACAGTTGTCTCCTATAATTTCACAGATTATAAGCTCAAGACTAGCCTACCTGCCTATATTGCACAATTTAGATACTCAAGGTTGGCTTGCCTTCTAAGATTGTGTAGTTTTTGGAGGGAATACCGGCAATGTTGCAAAGTCAATTCAAGAGATAGCTTGTGTTTGAAAGGTATCAAAACAGGATCAAAAAAACACATCACAAGCATAACATCAAAAGATAAGCCCTGATCATAGCATGAAAACTTGACATCAATAAATGATAAGCTCTTGTGGACATAAGGGAGGATCCAAAATCAAAGCATGGGAAAAAATTTGGAGGGTGGTTGTAGTAGCTACAACACTTGGCGACACACTAGTGGAAATCTAGCTCTCTATATGGATCTTACCTCTTGTAAAACATGTCTAACTCTTTAGTAAGTATTGTTCGGTTCATTGATGAGGATAGCTTCTTTACTTAGCTTAAGTTAAAGATAAATTCCCTACCATTCTCTTCATCGGCGGCACACCGATAGAGGCAAGTCAAACTCAGTTATTTCAATTGGGGATGGAGAGTATATAGATACAAAAGTGAAATAGGATTCGTAGAGTCTTGGTTTTCATCTCTGGTATTCTTTTGTTTCCAGAAGGCCCAAATAGTACCCCGACGGAGTCACTTTAGGGACACAAACATTTCTCCACTTCCAACGACCTTGGAAAGTAACCTGGTGTAGTTGCATGCTTCACCTCTCTAGGTAGGAAGCCTTTCTCTTCTTTCGCCTTTTATTATTTTTTGCATTTTTGTTCAAATAAATGTGCATAGGTAGTTATTGATTTAATGAGGTCGAAGAGGGATCCCTACTAATTGAGATCAATAGAGGTTATCCCTTCAAAGAAGGATATTTATACACCTCTGAAATACAATTCACTTGTTAAAGTTTCCTCCCCTCCTTACTCTACTTGACTTAGTTGACAAGATGAAATTGAACAATTATAAGAATCAATTAGAGTAGGTTGTACTAGTTATATATTAAACATGATGATTCCACTACAGTTTTCTCCGAAAATGATCAGATTTTCCGTGAGGTTATCATCACCTAAAAGGTGAAAGATCCACTCAAAGAAAGGGTATAAATAGATAACCAAGCATTGATAGTAGCACAATTACCTCTCGAGCTTCACCATGGTTGCCTCAAAAACCAAACACAACCTCATGCGAAAACTATACTACAACGAAAAGGGAAAAAAAGCAAGGAGGAAACAAAACAAATAAAACAAAAAAACTACTCCTACTTCTAAACTAACCAAGAATAGGTCAGGCTTATGTAAAATTAAACTTCCATTGCAACCACTCACGCATAGGTTTACCTATATAGGTGACAAAATCCATACTAATAAAGATATTCGAGAAAAAATCAAACAAGAAAGTGTTGTGTTGTGCAACAACCCCCCTTTTATTCATGTATATATCTCTTAAGAATTTATTATATAAATAAATGGGGTCCTTTTAAATTTAAAAAAACATAGGAAAATAAAATAGATTAGGGTTTTAAAAGGACAAATTAGAATTATTTTTTTTTAATAAACAAATCCAAATTCATTAGGCCCAAACAACTCGAATGAGCTTGCCTTAAAGAAATCCCGACATATCGCATTTCGCAAGTCTCAATGAACAATTCCCCATATTATCCTTTCGAAACTTGTGATGCGATAAAAAAATAGCCTCTGAGAACCAAACATGCTTAAAACTTAAAGGCTTAGGTATCATTAAAAACTACTTCATCCCAGAACTTACCTGTATCACAATTTTATATCGAACACGATATATGAAAAACCCGAGGACCATTCCAATTGAGATTTGCTATAAACCATCCAGACCCGATAAAAAAATTAATGCAATCTATAAACATGTCACGCCCGAATGGATTGAAAATTAACAAAAGACTCGCCACTCATTTCATCTTTGATCCTCCGATTGTGATAAAGCTACTCGCTAAAAAGCACAACTTTAATAAAATCATAACAATGAATAACTTAAAGGAAAAGTCGTGTTTTTTAATCATTAGTCGGGCCCGCTCTAATTCCATGACATTCCTCGTGATTTTGCAATTGCAAAAAAACCTTTGGCTATATCCATTCCCCTTTACTCCAAAACCTTTGATTGCAATATTGCGATCATCTCGTCACGCACTTCCATCTAAAGAATCGATATAATGATATCATTATCGCATATCAGCGGAACACATGGAAACAAGTTCTAGATACCATTTGAAAGGTTTTTGCAATATGATCTATTAATGAGATAATAAATTACCATGTGAGGACATGATTTCAGTTATTAAATATTTCTAATGATATTTATGATTTAAAGCCCCAAGGTGATTTGATGGCCTGTATATAGATGTTGGCTTGAAGAGGGCCTAACCCAGATTCAGAATTGATTAGCCAAACAAATCCCTACACTATTGGCCCTTTCAGCATCTGCCCACGAAGCGCGGACTGAAGTCTCACCCGAAGCAGTATGGGGGGATGTTGGAACAAAGTTTTCACGCCCTGAGATGGTTGTGATGTCATTTGATCCCCTCTATCCCTGCCTTCGCATAGGTTGCTTCTCTCTAGGGCTTGTAAGACGAGCCCTTTATTATGTTCTTCAATGCCTCCGTTAAAGGGTATGATCAACCTTCGTGTAGCCCTATCCCGCGGCTCAGGTACTTTTGCACTGCTATGGCAGTGTGTCGTGCAGATTCCCAATTAATCTAAGTGACTTGCTTATCTTATCAGATAATTATATTTAACACCACATAAACAGATAATAGTAAATCCATTCAATTGTTCAACGTAATTGCATTAATTCACGCATCATATAAGCATAATAAACGAAATTCATACATAACATATCAAGATGCATTACCAAAACAAAGACACAGGAATTGCTTAATATTTCTCTTTATTGATATCTTCCAAGTGTTCACAAACTTTGTCTGCCCTACGCACACAGCTGTAGGGGTCCGTGCACTCAGTTGCAGACTTCTACCCTAGGCCCCTGCGCGCTCAGTTGTAGAGCCTCTACCTATGCTACGACCCAAGACTTAGACTTCTTACTTTAGAGCTACGACTCTTTTACATTGTATGTCTCTAAAACTATTTAGAACTTAACTCTTTTTATACAATCCCATGGTCCACTGACCATGGGTAGATCTCTTACAGCCGACTTTACTTTACAAAACTAAGGGCAGATTACCCTTTTTGACACATGACACCTTCACGCTCCACAACCACAAAATGTGGAGACTTTACAATTTTTTACCAAATTTGACTCAAACATGGGATTTTAGCCCCAAAACTGCCCTTGGGGGATCTAGCTCCCAATAGGCCCCCAACACAAACATCGTGACTCGCCCTCAATCACTCAGTAGGCGTGGAGATCTTTGCACAAAGCCCATCTAGCTCAACCCATATGACCGAACCTCGGTCGTGCACTGAGCTGTCGCCTACTTCGCGTCTTGCACTGTCTTCTCGGTCATTGCTCCTACGCTGTCAACTTGAAGTTTTGTTGCATTGCTTGCAGAGTCGCAGGATTTCCTTAAATATTTCCTGTGACTGCATAAGCTTCCTCCATCCAGGGCTTTAGTCTCGCCTTCAGCACTACTTCCTTGTGTAGTGTTGCATCCACCTGTTCCTTCAGCTGCTTGGCCTCCTACAGCTTGGCTAGCATTTGTGTCACCGCGACGGTTCGCGCTATGCCCTTGACCTCACCATAGTGTTGTTGTAGCTCACACACTTTCATCTCTAGCCTTTGTATATTTGGGTCCTCATACAAGCTTGTTAAGACCTCAAATGACTACTCGAACATCTATGTGCAGTCTGCTATTATGCACTCCACCACTACTACTACCTTTGTGATAGTGGTTGCCTGTTGTTCCTTTACTTCTGGCGATGTTGAAGGCTGGGCCCTCAACTATAGCTCTGTAATTTGTAGGTTCAACTCTAACTGAACCTGCGCCATCTCAGTCTGAGTGTCGCGCACCCTTATGGCCAACTTGTAGATGTGTACCTCGACTAGCTCCTCCTCTGGAATGGCCAACTCTGGGACCATTCGCTACGCCTCCTCAACAACCTGCATAATCCTCTTGCTTTTATTGGTCGCCTCAATCTCAGCGGTCATGGAAGCATTTCTCTGTAGTTCCATCTATTTGTTGTTGATCTGTTATTCGCTGATTACCTGGAGGGTGCGGTGCTCTCAGGCCCTTAATTTTGCAATTACTCCATCCTGCAAGAGGTGGAGTGTTTCGCGCAAAAGTGCTACCAGGTTCAATCTGAATCCCTTTAAGGTGTTGACAGTGGGCCTATCAATCTCATTTTCTGTGGTCAGTTCTCCGTCTAGCAGCACTATCGCACTGGAAGCCTTTGTAGTGGAACGTCTTGCTAAGCTCTTGTGCTTCATGACAGTTCGCCAGGAACTCTCCACGAAGGTAGTCCGACCAATTAAACTGGACTCCTTCCACACATTGTTGTGCGAGCATGACGACAAGCACCAGAACCTCATCGGCGCAACACTTCCTCATTACCTTCCCATTGAGGATCTGCGTGGCCACCTTCACAGTGGGGTCACAGATGCTGGAGATAAAGTACCTGCATGGCTTCCTCACCAACTTGAATTTTTCCTTCATTGACTCTGTGAGAGCCTGCTCACCACCCTTTCCTCCAAAGATCATCGCTAGATTCTCACCTATATACGGTAGGTGCGTTATTTGGTGAATCAACCTATCTGTGATGGGTATCAACTCCTCCAGCCATAGACACCCATCATGCACCAATCACAGTAGCTATTTGATGACCAAAACTATCACTAGGGTATGGTTATAGTGCGGCACCCAAAGCAGGTTGAGCAATCCCGCCTTCTCTACTCCCTTGAGCCACCTCCGCGGCTCCAAGGCTGTCATTCCCGTATTCATATCTATGTGGCACATCGGCTGCTCGGTCGCCAGGTGTAGGAACTTCTCATGGTCCGCCAAGTCCTAGTCTTCAAGCTTCAGTATGGGCACTCATGCCAAGCATGGAGTGTCGAAAATAATTTCGTCCTGTAGCAGAGGGGTTTGCAGGGGAATCTTACTCTCATCAGTGTCCTTTGGGACCTTGGACTTAGGTTTGCACAGAGGGACATACTCTGGCAACCGTGTAATAAGGTCTTTACCCTGGGATTCAACCTCCTCCACTTCCATTCCCACATCCTCATCGTCCATCGGGATGTCTTTGATATCTTCCTCCTCTGGTTCTAGGTTTATAGCCTTGCCTTTCTCCTGTGCAGTGGGATTTGGTGGGTTTCTCCTTGGAGATGCATGCACCGGTATGGCAGGTTGCTTGCCCTTCTTGTCCTTCACGGTCTCCTTAGTTGGGGTTGACTTTGGTCTCAGTGTTCTCGATGATTTAGGGACCTCTGCCAATACTTCATCCACTTTCGAAGCAGCTACTTCTGCCTCTCTTTCCATTTCCTGTGCCAACTACTCTACTACTTGTTCGGTATCTATAATTTCTTCGGGTGCCGACATAATGCTTTCTAACAGTGCTCGCATCATCTCTGGAAAGTTTGCAAACTTGAGAGTCTCTTTGAAAGTCTCAAAGAATTCTCGGTTCATGGATACCTGAGAGATGAACAACTCAATTCTCAAAATGCCAAGTGTTTATTGATGGACAGCCACTTGTAATTTATAGGGCATTTTGAATTCAAATCTGAGCGTTCCCCCCAAATTCGGTTCCTTAATGCCAGATTGGCGGCAGATTTTCAAGGATCTAAGCCATAAAGTTCATCTTAAATGTCGGCAGCCTACTCCATTTGGCTTCACTTCTACCGTCTTTTCATGAACAGTGACTGTAATGGTCACTTTCTGACCGACCTACATGATTTCTCCCTAGGTAACGCATCTCCCTCCGCACTGCCGCAAACCCTGTGACACTTCCTTGCTTCTTACCATCCTCCAATCACACAGCTCCCCAACCTGGGCAGTGTAGTTTATAGTCTCACGCCTCCTTTCAGCTGCCTGGAATGCTAATACTATGCTACCTTCATTTAGTCACATGGTCGGGCCACCGATGTATGGCTTTATGCCACTACCATTCACCATTGCTAGGAAGGGTTCTTTATTCAATTTGACCAACTGTACCACTCCTCCATCGGTAATTTCCTTAATGACATAGGGCCCTAACCAGTGCATTTTAAACTTCCCTAGAAATTTATCAAACTTACTATCATATAACAAAACCATGTCATTTACCTTAAATGAGCGCAGCGTATTATGTCGATCATGCCATGCCTTTTCGCGTTGCTTTTGGACCTGTTGGTTAAATCCAACTAAAAATCTCTCTTCCTCAAGTTCATCCAGTTGTGTGAGCCTTTCCTCTAGGGCTTCATGATCTGTCATACCTATGAGCGTTGCTATGTGCAGACTAGGCACGATATATTCCATAGACATTACTCCTTCAACACCATAAACAAGCTGGAATGGGGTTTTTCCAGTCAACTTATTGCATGTCGTGCGATAAGCCCACAATATTGCAGGTATGTGTAGGTCCCAATCACTTCATTGAGCATTGCAAACCTTGGTCAGTGAATTCTCGAGCACTTTATTGAACGCTTCCATTGTCCCGTTAGCCTGCAAGTGATAAGGCGTGCTCTTCTGGTGATATACCTGAAATTCCTCCGTTAGTGCGTTGATCGTCTCATTCAGGAAGTGCGTACTGTGATCACTAATAAAGATCTTTGGAAAGCCAAATCACGTAAGGACATGCTCAAATAGGAACTTCATGGGATTCATGCTTGTGCAATCCTTCACAGGTTGTGCCTCTGCCCAACGAGTCAAATACTCCATTGCGGTGATAATGTACCTTGCTCCCATCTTTCCTTGGTGTTGAATGGAGCCCACAAAGTTTATGACCCATTTCTCAAAGGGTTGCAATGTCATTTGAGGATTCAAAGGCATCTCATCCCTCTGCAATGGCCTGCCAATCCTTTGACATACATCACATGCCCTGCAATATGCTTTTGAGTCCTGATGGAGGGTTGGCCACCACAACCCTGCAAGTAGAATCTTCTACGCGGCTGCTCTTCCTACATAATATCCTCCCGCGGTGCCCCCATAAGTGTCTACAAGGATGTTGCTTATTTCGAACTCAAGTACATACCGTCACAATATCTCATCAGACCCCATCTTGTACATATGCCCAACAATGACAGAGAAATTTTCCACACGCACTACTAATTCTTTCTTCTACTGGACAGTATATCCTTCTGGTGCAGTACCTATCGTTAGGAAATGTATTATATCCTCAAAATGACCTGTTGCACATTATTTTGTCACCGTCCCTGTTACCCCTTCTCCCGTACATTGGAGGACCTATTCGGGGACCTGTGAGAAGTGACATAACTTGAGAACTCCTACATTGTATCCCTTAAAGTATGTACTTCATATGCCTTGAAGACACCTTCTGCAAAATACCCAAAAATATAGCCCTTTCTCCATTGGCGCTGTTCCACAGTGTATTACTCGCGCCAATGGGGTAAATCCTCCAAAGAAGGCGCGCCAGCTGGCACTCTGTCTTAGAGTCACACTAGCGCCAACCCATTTGGGTAAAGTTTTTAACAAACAAACTTCCGAAGGTTCCTTCTACCTTATCCATGAACTAATTCCAGTTTGAGTTGGTTCAGTTGGGCTTTGAATCTCCCAAGGAGGGAAGTAGTTCTCCACCTCTCCTGGAAGCTTCCTAATGATAAGGACAATCCCATGAATCAAGTGGATGGTCTTATCTACTCCTCCTACCTCTATATAAGCTTTTTCTTTTCCCTTTGACAAGCTAGTTAGTAATTCTACTTTTCAAGCTCCCAAATCTAAGTCCCAAAGTCTAAGAATTGCTAAGCTCATGTTACAAGAGGCCTTGTTCATCCCCATAAGGCTATATCTTTAAGGGGGAGATCCATGTCCAAGTAATCAAGGAGAGAGAGGCTTGTTCCCCATCCCTTACAAGATTTGCAAGACATGTGTTGTTGATCACCCAGCCAAAGGAGGATTTGACGTCAGAACTTGGTTGTATTCTCTTTTGTTTATCAATAATAATATACGACTATCATTATGGTTCCACTCATGTGTCTTTATAATGATGTTTGAGTTGTGTCCTTTCTGACTGATACATAGTTGCATTCCTTGGATTTTATGCTTGTATTTGTCTTGTTCTTTGCATGTGCAGGTGTCTATTCACAAGGATTGTGAGGATTGTGACCAGCTGAAGCGAAAGAACGGAAGCGACGACTCTTCTATGAATACTAGCATTGGATTCGAGGAAGGCCCTCATCATTGGCCTTTACTTTGCAATTAGGAACCTGCGTGTTAGCGTTGTTCGATTTTTGCTAGACCCCATTTAGGCTAGTGGGATCGCCTCTGTCCGTAGAGGGGATTTACCTGTACGACAAAGATCACTCACACACTTTCTTTAATGAAATCACTCTTGCATTCAAATGGAATAACTCTTGCTTATAAAAAAAAATACACCTACAATAAAATCACACTATAAATGAATATGCTTTAACAAAAAGAAAGATTAGCTTTGCAAATGAAAATCCTATCTATATCACTACAATTTAAAGCTATGTTTCTGATCTATGTTAACTCATACTCTGTCCATGTGCACTAGAAATCTCTCTTCTCTTCAATAATAAAATGACTATATAAACCTATTGAAAAACAATGTTAAATCTCTATCTAGCAATCAAAACTTAAATCATTAAATAAACTGATAGAAATCTGCAGGAAACATAAAAATGAACTGCTAACTATAAGAAAAATGAAAACCTTACTATCTCGAGGGGGGCCTCCTACGAGAAGCGAGTAGCGGGATAATGATTTCATGTGATGATCAACAACACATTTAGATTGCACAACAAGAAAATGGAACGAAACAAAGTTTGTATAGCAAAACAAAGTTTTTACAAATAAAATTTAAGTCTGTCCCAGCTATATTGAGAGGCATATTTATAAAACCTTTAAGCAATAGATGTTTCAGAGCATTATGCCTATGCTAATTGACATTAGCTATAATTAACTGTAAAAGATAGGATATCGTGATTTGCTCATGATTTTCTATTAATGGAACAAATCATGAGATGAAAAATCTACACCTCGCTTGCTTGATTTGCCTTCTATGGTGGTTTACTTTTCGTTTGATTAAGCTGTTAGAGTGCCTTCTTTATAAATCCAACTTCTGAAAATAGGAACAAATCATTGTCCAAGCAAATTACCAACTACCTATATGCCATGTTTCTAGGCTGAAGCTCTACAACCTATCGAACCTTAGACTTAGCTGCAAACACATAAATCAACTGCATAATCGATGTAATTCAATAGCTCAAGTAGATATTAAGTTAAATAATAAAGACAAATGATATTTATGAAATAGAACATGATTATGTACCTGTTATTCTATCAACCTTGTAAAATGATACCCAAATTGTAGTTATGAAGGTAAAAAAGGGAGGAATGGAGTGAAAAAGAGTTGTAAGAAAGAAGCAATTATGGGGTTCAACATTCCCACACATGGAAGACATTGCATGTCCTCATGCAAAATTTAAAATTCTGTGAGTTCTTCCTTTTATTGAGCCTCCTCACATGCCTGAGCAAGGGAATCCAAGTTACTCCTTGATTTCTTAGCAATGACTACCATCCTTTCTTTCTTCATCAACATTCTGTGTTGCAGGCCTATAATCTTCCTCTTAAGAAATTTTTTAGAGCTGTCAATTTCTTGTTTTTCTTATACCACAAGCCAAGGTGTAGCAGGATGTTGTCATTCTGGGTTCTGTGAATTTCATTTTGTGCCTTTACTATTTCATTCTCCTGCTTCAGATGTCTATTCAGTGTTTCCAATTCATAAATTTCTTGCTTGAGGGTGTCTTCAACTTGAAGTTCTCCTGAAATATTAGAATGGATTGCTTCATTTTCTCTTTGGTTTGAGGATGGTGCAATTTTTTTTAGATGTAGCTATTCTTTCCAAAGATTCTATATAGTCATAAATTTCTTGCTACATAGCATCAATTTATGGAGTTCTTATAACTGGGCTGACAACTAGTGATGGAATTGGTCATGATGAAACTCTAGGGTTCCATTCCTTCTTTTTCTAAATCAACAAATTCTAGGGATTGTCTAGGTTGTTCATGCACTGTTTTATTGAGCCTTGCACTTATTCTTATGGTAGATGATGGTTTATATGGTGATTTAGTAGTAAGAGACTTCTTCTTAATTTTTCCCTATTTTGTTTTCTCTTTCTCTATTCTCTTTTTAGATGAACTTTATTCCTTATTGCTAGCTATCTTCCTTTTAAGATTTTACTTTTTAAGATTTACTAACATATCTGTAAGAGGAGCCTAATCATATAAATGTTTCTCTTGTTGTGGAGGTGAGTTCTCTTCTATGGGAAACTTATTTCTACTTTTGTTTGTCTTACCACTAGGCTCTTCTATTTCTGCTTCCTTGAAATGATTTCTAACTAAGAAATCTTTCTAATTGTCTCCTATGTTTCTCAAATGTAATTCAATAGAGATTGTCATTAGGCCATGATGGTATAGAGCATTATCTATATATTGTATTTTTCTTTTAACATTACAAACGATATTTCTTAAAATTTGAAGTAGGAAATATGATAGGTTAATTTCATTTCCATCTAGAAAATTCATCATTAACCGTGCATAATAAAAGAACATGTTACCAAATATTCCTTCACAAGCTATAAACTTTTGAATGATTAGCAATAAATTCCTCCTTTTACTCTTCAAATCCGTGACTAGCATATCATTTTTAAACACAGAAATGTCCACAGCTGGATTCTTGAGAAAAAATCTCCATAATTTTTCTTTTGTTCTTTTGTTCTTAAACTAGTTCTCTCCAATTCTTGGAAATCTTATGGCTCCTGAAACGAAAGACTCTATTAACACCAGCTTCACGTACCCAATTTATGCTCCAATGCCGTCATATTCTCTAGCAAAATATTTTGTTACCTCCTCATGCCCATCGAATTTCTCCAGAAATTCTAGCCATTTTTCCTACTGCAACAATTGTTTGACCTGTGGGTAGCCCTCATGAAGCCTAATCCCATCTGGTTCTGACCGTACAATGAATCCCATGGAAGAGAATTCTAGCCTGTAATTTCTCTTTTGGCATGTTTTAGGAGTGAGAGAAATTTGAGTATGGAATGAATTAAAAAACAAATTTTAGGTGAGGGCGGTCTCGGGAAAAAATACGATTGAGTGAAATGGAAGTGTTTCGGCATGAAAAGGAATGATCAATGGAGAGTACAAGGTGATCTTTGAATTATACCACTATGAAAACTCGAATTGGTTGACAAGACATTGATATTTTCATTAAAACCGAAATCGTGTGAGAGTAATAAGGGTAATCATTTTTCAATATGGCAATAGAAACGGTTACTCATCATTTATTTCATAATTCAAATGTTCCACCTTTATTATATAACTTAATATTTACATACCTTTGATCCTTCGTCTTACTGATTTTGATTTGTCTTTTGTAGGTTGTCAGGTTGCTTCAGCTGCAATCTCCATTGGATTTTCTTTTTCCATAATCTTCATTTGCCCTGGTTACAATCTGTCAATTTAACTGCATAATTCTGTTAGAGTTGCAAATTGTTGACAATTCAGTAGCTGCTTTATTTTCAAAATAGAAAAGAGGAATAAAAGGAAAATGGGACTAGAATAGGGAAAGCAAAATGTAGGCTACCAAGAAATCTTGGTTTTCAACCTAGATTTTTGTATATACATTGCCAACAATTGTGGTTTTCATGTTTATACAATATATATATATAATTGAAAAAGAAATAGAAGACTAAGTTTGAGAGGAAGAAGAATCTTCATTGAAAAACTTCAAATCAAGACTATCTTGCATATTTCTATTAAAATCATCCTTTTTTAATGGTTTATGATATATTCATAATCTATGACAATTTACAAGGAAGGTCACTTCTTTTTATCAATAGTTCTGATTCTAATTATTCTATTATCAAAGACAATTTCAATCTCATAAAGACCAAGCGAATGAGTTTAAAATTTTTCTTGGAAACCTTTAAATTTTGAATAAAAAATAAATGTCCAATCACCATGATGAAATTTCCTTTCTTTGATAAACCTATCATGCCACCTGGGTCTTTTTTGTTTGACTATATTGGTTGTTTGAATAGTATCTTGCCTTATCTCATAAAGTTCATTCAATTGCTCCATTCTTTGTCTTTGGGATTCTGATAGATCAAGACCCAATTTGGATGCTTTTTTAAAAGTCTTTATCTAGAATTCAATAGGAAACAAGACTTTCTTTCCATAAACAAGTTCATAAGGAGTGTGTCTTATTGTATTTATCCATGTGGTATGGTATGCCCATAAAGCTTCTGGAAGTTTTTCTACCAATCACTTCTATGAAAATGCACAGTCTTGGTAAGAATTGATTCAATTAATTTATTGGTAGATTTAACTTGTCCATTGGCGTGTGGATGATATGGAGTTGACTTCCTATGCTTGATTTTATACTCCTCCATTATCTTCTGTACCAACTTGGATATAAATTGAGTGCCTTGACCTGTCACAATTTCCCTTGGGACACCAAAACAAGTGAAAATATCCTCAAACATAAATGAAACTACAACATTTTCAGTAGAAAAATGAAGTGTTTTAGCTTTTACCCATTTTGTGACATAATATGTACAAAAAATAATGTACCTTTTTTGTCTTCACGGTGGATTGATTGGACCAAAGAGTCTAAAGCCCATTTCTGAAAGTGTTCAATAAGTACTTGAGGCTGTGGAGGCATTTCATCTGAAGGAACATGTTTCCCCATTCTTTGAAAACTATCACATCTCTTAACATATTCCTTTGTATCCTTAAAAGGAGAAGGCCAATAATATCCTAAGATAATGCCTTTATAAGCAATTTTTTTATCAGCAAAGTGTCCTCCACATGGTTCATTATGACAATCCTTTAATATTTCTGGTACTTAATCTTCTCTAACACACCTTCGAATGATTAAGTTAGTTCCTGTCTTGTACAATTTTTCATTTATCCATGAATATGATGCACTAGTTTGAATAACCTTCCTTTTCTCTGGAGGAGACAAGTATGATGGTAACTTCCCTGTAGCTAAATAATTAGCAATATCTGCAAACCAAGAAGATTTAATAGATACTGCAAAAAGATATTCATCAGGAAAATTATGTTCTACAGGAACATCATTATTATTATTTTGGATTCTAGATATAAAATCAGCAATTGTGTCTTGTTTTCCTGGTCTATCCAAAATAGTAATATTGAATTCTTGTAATAACAATAAACATTTTGTAATTTTTCCATTAGTAATTCATTTATTCATTAAATATCTAATTGTAGAATGATCTGTGTGTATGAAGGTTTCATAATCAGTGATGTAATGTTTGAATTTATTGATGGCATTTACAATAGTTAAAAACTCCTTTTCTGTTACAGTATAATTCAACTCCTCAGAGGTCAAATTTTTTCTTGTGTAATAAATGACATGGATTAAATCTTTTTGTCCTAATATAGCTCCTAAAGTTGTATCTGAGGCATTAGTCAAAATGTGAAAAGGTAGTTTCCAATTTGGTCCTCTTAAAATGGGTGCTTCACAAATCTTTTTTTCAATAATTCAAAAGCTTTTTGGCAGTCAAAATCCCAGATGAATTCACAATCTTTTGTAAGAAATTTGAAAAGTGGAGAGACAATCTTTGTAAAGTTTTCTATAATATTCTATAATATCTAATAAAACCACGATAACTTCTAACATATCTTTGACATGTAGGAACTGATAACTTGGAAATGATTTCTAACTTAGATGCATCTACTTTAATTCCATCTCCTGAAATAGGTGGCCTAAAACAATTCCCTCATTAAACATCATAAAACATTTTTCATGGCTTAATGAGAGATTTTGTTATTTACAACTAATGAGAATTTTTTACAAAATTGTAAGAGATTATTCAAAAGAATTTCCATAGACAGTAAAATCATCCATGTAAACTTCCACACAATCATGAATTAGATCATAGAAAATACCTAGAACTACCCTTTGGAATGTTGTAGGTGCATTACATAACCCAAAAGGAATCACTCGGTATGCATAGGTTCCCCATGGACAGGTAAGGTTGTTTTATCTTGATCTTGTGGAGCTACTTTGATTTAGTTATATTTACTTAAACCATCCAAGAAAGAAAAGTATTTTTTCCCTACCAATGTGTGAACAACTTGATCTATAAAAGGAAGTGGAAAATGATCTTTTAAAGTAGCTTTATTCAATTCCCTATAACCAATGCATACTCTACATTTTCCATTTTTCTTCGAAACAATTACCAATGGTGAAACCCGCTAGCTGTCTAATATTGGATAAATGAAATTCACATTTAAAGTTTTTTGTAATTCCTCTTTAACAATTTCTCTTAAATTTGAATTCATTCTCCTTTGTGGTTGTCAGATTGGTCTGGAATTTTCTTCAATATAGATATGATGCATACAAGTGTTAGGATCAATTCCTTTCATATTAGTGTATTCCCATGCATAAGCAGAGGAATTCTCTTGCAACATATTTATTATTTTTTTCTTTTAAGATTCTTCCATATTATCATTAATATTCAAAGTTTTCCCTGGAAAATTATCTATTAAAGAATTGCCAAATTTCTCCATAGAATATAAAGCCATTTGACAAGATGATATAAATTTAATAGTAAAATTCATTATTTTCTATTAAATTCAAAATTTGATCTTCTTCATCTATTTTTGAAGTGGCAAAAATTGGTTGTATGTCAAAGTTTTCATTATCATCATGTATACATGCTTCACTTTCTGCTTCTAACATTGTTTTTGTAGGAGGATATAGTGTGAATTTCTTTGTCAAACTTCCATTAGAGGTAAACATATCACCAAATATACAACTTATAAAAACATCAGATGTAGCTAACCATGGTCTCCCTAGAATCAATGGGTGTCCTCCTAAATTATTCTTGGGTATTAATATCATAAAGTCAACATGACACTCCCAGGAATCTAAAGATAAAAATACATCTTAACACACCATCAGGTTTGATAACAGATTTATTTGCTAATTTTAATAATGTAGGTGAATATTGAAGATTAGGAAGTTTCAATTGATCCATAGTTTGTTTACTCATGATGTTGATAGTTTCTCCTAAATCAATTAATGTGTTCGGAATCTCAACTCCATTGATAATTGTTTTCACAATGGGACTTTCTAGATCTAGATATTTTTTAACTGTTGTCTTTCCCATCATGATTTCTACAGTTTTTCCAACTAATTGGATTATTTTAACTTCTTTCCTTTTTCTTTCTGGTATTATAATACTTAACTCCCTGATTGTTTTTGCAAATATTAATATTTTTTTGATAGCTTGTAACAAAGTAATTTTTATACAAACATTCTTCAGTTCATCTATCATATCATAATCAGGGAACACAATTTGTTTTTCCACCCCTTTATCAATTTTCAATCTTTCAGGAAAAGGTGGGGTTTGAACAGAAACTGAAAGTTGTTCAGAGTTAAGTTTATTGGAATATCATCAGAACATACAGGTGCGGTTTGTTCTTCAGAATTTTATTTTTTATTTTTGATGAGAAGATGTATCTCTCTTAGAGATGTCATCTTTTCAGGTTCCTAAATAACAACAAATGGTGACTTCTTTTCCAATACTCTAGCAGATCTAACTTGTACATTGTTTAGATCTAATGGAGTTATCATGTAAGTTTGGAAATTCTGTCCTTCCATGTTGTAAACAGGCTGTGAATTTTTATTGTTTAGATTCGAAAGTGGCTGAGCAAGCAATTGATTTGGTTTTTGTGGAAATGGTAGTGAAAGTTGTGGGTTTGGATTTTGTACTTGAGAGGGTCGAACAAGCATGGTTGTAATCCAATTGCTTTATGATGGTTGTGCATATGTTTGAGTGTTGAAACCTTGGGTCATACTCAATTGTGGATTTTTTCCATGGTCTATTGGAAATAAAACAAAGAGGTTCTACTTAATTTGACATTGATTCCTCTTCATAGATAGCTTTAAGAACCGATATTGAAGGACATTCCTTTGTATCGTGATTTTCTACACATATGACACAAGGTTCTACACTTTTTAAGTCAATAGGGAATTCTCTCAAGGCATGCTTCTTTCTACATTTTGGAAAAAATATAGATAATGCAACATTTTCAACTTCTTGCTTGTTTTGTACTTTAATGGTATCTATTTGTTCACTAAGACTCCCCAAAATATCAGTTTTAAAGTTGTCAAGAAAATTTCCTATTTCAACCCTACTTACTGTCTCAGCTGTAGATTTATTAATCCTAGACATAACAAGATCTCTTGTATTTTTCCCGGTTCTTTCCTTTCCTCTTGAAATGTGTATGCATAACTCACAAATATCTCCAAATCATAACTGAGAAATATCTCCTTTACCCATCAAATTAAGAATGTCTATCCACTCATCTCTGATAGATTTTAGTAAGAGAGCTTTCAAAGTTTCTTCATCTAGATTATGCATTTTAGCCATTTTTACATTATAAGCAAATATTTCAATGAAATCTTCAAGATTTTCATCTTCTTTTTGTATCATTTTAAAGACTTCATCTTTAAGATTATGAGGCATAAAATAATCCTTATATTTTTCTAAGAATGCAATTTTCATTTCTTCCCATGTTCTTATAGAGTGTACTCCTAAGCCCATAAACCATTTTAATATTGCATTCTTAAGAGTGGCTGGAAATAATTTCAAATTTTGAGTATCAAGCAAGTAGTCTATTGTAGAAGCCGCAAAACCCTCCAAAATTTTGGCTTATACTTCAATTTCGGAGCCTACTGTGGATCCTATGATCGATCGCTCCTTAGTCACTTATTTGGTAAGCTTATCATCTCAAGCTTCCCTCTTTGGTCTTAAGACTCATTCACACCTTTATGTTTATACAGCATGTGTCATCTTTGGGCATGAGGATTATCGCATGTCATGCAAAGGGAAGTTTGTTTTTTTCAAGGGGAAATATTTTTGAGAATGGGTTGTACTCACCACATAGACATGTTTCACACTCATTTCACGCACTCTAGCATATGTGTCACCTTCACCCTCTCAAAGTCTATCATCAAAGCCACACTTTTCAAAAGTTGCCACAAAGGTGGTTGCATAGAGAGAAGTATGTGTTATATGTTATGTATGGTCTATGTTGTATCACTAAGTGTTCAAGTGTGTGATCATAGTAAAATACTATCATTGTTCACATCAGTTCCACTGGTCCCACACTTAGCCAAATTCTGGAGTTTCCCGAGCGACCTAGCCTCATTCAACTTTCCTGAACTACGCACTTCGCGTCTGCAACCCTCAAGCTTTTCCCTTTCCTACTAGAACTGCACAATGTGTAGAAATATCAGCCTCCCTTGGCATTCAAAACTATGCAATGGTTTCCTCCAGTGTCCTTCCCTCAGTCGGAACCCACTGTCTCCAAAAACTGCACAATTTTTTACCTCAACTTCCTAGTCTACCTTGCATCCTGAAACTGCGCAAATGTGTCCTCCCACGGCCTCATCCCGCAGCAGTGCCTTGTATCCTAAAGCTACACAATTTGACTTGCATCCTGAAACTGTGTAGATATGTCGTCCCAGGACCTCATCCTGCAACAATTCCTTGCATTCTAAAACTCTGCATATGTGTCCTCCCAGGGTCTCATCCCAGTAGCAGTCACTGCCCACTGAAACTGTGTAGATGTGCCTCTCCATGATCACAAGAAGGATGACATTCTAGAGGACTCTCAAGGAGCCGAGGAGGAAGATAAGCTGACCAAGGAACCCAAGGTGTGATAAAGGATCGGGACCACATGAAGACTCCATATGATGCATAACCCTTCAGAGGGTAGGTATGGAAAATAAAGCACATATTTTTGAAATACACCTCTTAGTGTACCTTGAAGGACTATTTATCATTATCATATCATTCTATCTTCAATGACATGCATGGTTGCAAGCGCTGAAAGTCATTCCATGTGTTTCCTCTACGTGCCTTACTCCCTTTCGCTTTTTGGATCAATTGTCGTCATTTGACATGTTTGGTTGTTATGTCATGTTTGCGAACTATTCTAGTGACCTTGAAGGTCAGTCTTTGTGTATACAAGTCGTCCTAGCTATGTAAACACCTATCACACTCATACACAAAGTTGTAAGAACTGTTGCACAAGTGTCTTCACAGTTGTCCAAAGTTCTATCCCAAGTGTCACACTTGTCGATTTTAACTTTAGACAGTCTCATAGAGGGAAGTGATTTGTCTTGTTGTCCCAGTGGTCTATGTTGTCATGTTGTAGAGGTATGCTAAGTGTGTGATCACAATGGTGATTCCTCACAAGTTTACTTGCATCCTACACTTAGCCATTTTTCTAAAATCCCTTATGACCAGATGACCCCCTCTCACTAGACCTTGACTGAGATTCACTGCACAGTATCAACCCTAAATGGTGTTGCTCTGTTGCATGGAACTGCATAGTGCTTGAGGTTATCCTCCAAGAAAGTTGCATTGCACAATCCCAGAGGTAAGAAACCTGCCTTCCTTCCTAGAATTGCGCTGAAACTGCCTCAAAGCCTGACTTGAACTGCGCACTTCGCAAGGTTAGCCATCAAGCCTCCTTCTTTGCCTACTGGAACCCTACAATGCGTAGAGACTTGAGCCTACACTACTCCCAAAAAATGCACAGATAATTCCTCTTAGTGACCCCCTTAGTCAGTTATTTGAGGAGTGGGGAGTGGCTTCAATGTCCCACTAATGGGACTAGTGATGTATGGTGTACAGATGTGTCTTGAGACTTTTTCTTAATTCAGAAGTCTGCTAAAGCCAACATTTTTTCATGCGTGTTTTGTAGATTTTTGTAAGACTACTCTTTAAAAATTTGTAATGCATGTTTTCTTAACCTATACTAAGATATTTGAACTACTTTGGTTGTTTTAGTACTTACATTGTTGAGAATGTGTTGTATTTTTTATCACTATTGTCTCGCCCTTGTGGACTACTCTACAAGGCATTAGACATACCTTCCTTGTTTACTGGCTATAACGAACATCACATCCATTGTGTAATACTTTTTTGGATGGTGTATGAGTCCTCCCTTGTAATTTGGTTTTAACGATTGCCATATCCACTGTGGACTACTTCGTTGGATGTTGGACAAACCCTTTTCTGATTCATGTGTGTCTCTTCTTGGGTGGTACTACTACCTCTCACTTAGAGGCTCACTTTAATCTCCCCCTTTGCAGTAAGAGAACCTAGACACGAGTTACATTACACACTCACTAGGAACACTTAACTTGTTGTTTGAAGATACCAGTGTAACACTCTCATGTGCTAACAGCTAGAGCCAAGACATATCTCTAAGTATATGGTAACCAGACCTTTATACCGGATGAGACTCCTACACCAAATAGTGTGAGCAGTAGTTGGGAATTCACATCGGTGAGATCCCCTTGGTTGATGGATTTCCAGCACCATCAACAAAATGGTGCTAGAAGGAGGGCCAAACGACAGGTTGTATTCATAAAGTCTCATTTGAAGCTCTTATTTAAAATGGCTCTTCCAAAAATCATAATCCCGAGATGTTTTTCTAAAAAACCTAACTGTACCATCCATGCAGAATTTATTCATGACATGTCTAAGTTGAAGTTCAATGGTGAGGGCGAACCGTCTTTTCATGTGCATGTGCTTCGAGTTATGACTCTTTTCCATCGTCACCAAATAAAGTCTGAAGATGTTTGGGCTATATTACTCACCCTCACATTCGAAGGTCATGTTGCACGTTGGTGTCATACATTACCCATTGCGTTTATCAGTTCATTCGGTCATCTTGCTATGATGATGGTTAAATATTTCGATAAGTATAGCCACTAAGATGTCTGTGAAAAAATTATTTGTTTGAGAATGGAGGCTAACGAATCAGTTGAGGACTTTGTTGATCAGTTCCTTCACCTCTGTTATGAAATTCCTGACAAAATTTTGAACTCTGATTTCTTGAGACAAGAGCTTAGATGCTTGGTTCATGTCTCCCAATACGGTGAACCTCATGATTTCCCTTCCTCCCCAACTCTTCAGATCATGAGGCACCTCAAATTGCAAAGGAGGATCCCACGACCCCATTTGTTCCTTGTCCTCCTCCTTTCCTGGTCCTGATGTTGGTGCTCCCTTGCGGTGATCATGAAGCTGAGAAATTTGTGCATCAAGTCCCCAACCCATATTCTCATCTGTCTCCCACTTCAATGGAGGAAATTCCATAATGGCTCATGAAGCCTACTATGAAGACTCACTCCTCCATTCCACAAGAGGACGTCATCATTCATAACTCAAGTCTTGAATCTTATCTGCATCTCTACCATCCTCTATCATCTACAAGCCATGACTCTGTGTACCATGACTCACTTGATCCATCCGCTTCACTAGCCAGTTGTTCTCATTCTCTTGATTCTCAAATTGTGATCAAGTGCAAGTTAGTCACATTACATAGGAAGAGGAGCAGAAAGGTGAGGACACTATCAATCTTCCCTCTCTATTTCAAAATTGTCCGCATCAAAACAATGAGCTTCCATTCTTGAACGATTCTCGATCTACTAATCTCGGTGGAACATCATGTACAATCAATTCTTTCAATCAATACCTAACCTTGGGTGGTAATCATCCCAATGATGATAACTCCATGTTCGTATGTTGTGACGAATGCCCAAGCACATCATGTGATCTTCCAGTTTCTCATGAAGATTTTAATTCATATCTAGAATGTGCTCCAGACAAAGAAGACGTCCATATCGAAACTTCCTCTTCACCTCACTTCCCCTTATGTCCTACCATTCACAACACATCTAGATGCGGCGGAGATACTCCATGCTCTTTTGTTTCTCCATTTGATGAGTTATCTCCTTGATTGACACAAGATGGTGAGGTTTTCCATGATAAAATTGAAAACAATCTAATCACACAGGACCCTTCCCACCCCTCATCATCTCTTATGTTGCATGAAGACAACTTGTCAAATTAGCTTGCTCATGTGAGCTCACCAATTCATTTATCTTTGGAGGTACCATTAGAAGAGCCTATCTAATTGAGTAATCTGATTGTTGTTGAAACCTATGACAAAGATGGTTGCCATCTAGAGAGAAGTTTTGAAATTAGCAACTACAACCACCCTCAAGCCATGCATGATCTGGTTCAATCTACAAAATGTGATTCTATAATTCTGGAAAGTTTCAGGACCTGACAGGGAGTCGAGGCACTTCAACGTCCATTGACGATTATGTCAAGACTTTGTGACTCTGGTAAGTCCCCTAAACCAAATCAGATGTGGTTTGTCATGCATAATCCATCTATCTGCATGGTTGTGCACAATGTGAATTGCCATTTAAAAAATGTTTGGTATTCAAGTGTGATCTCTCAAATTGTCAAAAATTTCACTTATGACCGAAATCATGAATCTATTAAAACACAACTGTCTTCATGCAAATATCTCATGTTAAACTCGAGGTGGGAATGTTTGTCTCTCACGAAGTCATAGAATTGTGAAGTTAATCATCTCAACAACTATCATTGCCCACAATCATACTTATCAAAATTTCCTCTTCATGGTCAACTCCTCGATCTTCTTATGAATCTTGTACTGCAAATATGCCCTTTTATCACACTAGAAATCTCCCTGTGTGATGATGAATGCACAGGCTTTTACACGAATCAGGCCCTCTCTGTTCACTATGCCTCAACTAGTTTCATGCATTCACAATGTTATCATAATTCTTAACATCACACCATAAATCTCCCTATGTGTTGATGAATGCACATGCTTTCACATGAATCAAGGTCCTCTCCGATCACCATGCCTCAACTGGTTTCATGCATTCACGGTGTTAGCATAATTTTTGAACTCTTTTGATGACTATTATGCTTGCGCAATTGGTCATCATTTGCAGGAAGGTGTGTTACACAACATTTTGTCACTATCCCTATAATCCTCGTTCCTCTATCCTCGAGGACATCTACAATGAACTCTATATGCTTTCCCATCATGAAGAACATGCCTTTACATCCCTCTTCATGTGAAAAACATTCCCCTCTTGCATTATCTCCCAAGAATCTTCCTTCAATCCTAGTTTTCGAGACCGACGCTAGTGCTCAGTTCCTTCTCCACGTCGATTTGTAGAGTTTGAAACCAAGCCTAGTGCCAAATGATGCAAGTGATCCATTCATCACTCGTGTGGACCCTCTTTTGGTAAGTTTTTAAAAATGGAGTCAAAGCTTCCAAGTCTGGAAGCTTCATGAACGGGAAGTCTGGTAAATGGTTGGGCTGGATAGAGCCAAGAGAGTTTGTTTGGGATCCTTTCCCCTGTTAAGATGGAACAAACCAAAGAGATAAGACCTCTCCGATCATAAGAGGAACCATCTCCCCTCCTTCAAAGCTATATAAACTCCTCCTTTTCTAATTTGAACTAGTCCTTTTTGGATCTTGAATAACCAACAAGATATCTATAGTTTTAGCCTTCTAGTTCATGTTTGTGAAGAGAGAATAGTGTGTTTGATTTGGTTTGGAACTAAAGGGAAGAAGCCTTAAAATTCCATTGGTGAGGCTAACCATGAGCTTCTAACAGTGGTGTTGGAACCTGGATACGTAGGAGGAGACCTGCAACGTCAAGGCTTTGGTTGTACTTCCTTCTGATTTTTATATCAATAGAACTAATGGTTTATTTCCTAAATTGATTGTCATATTACATTTGATGGCTTAAGATTCCTTCAATTTTTAAGTAGATTGAATGAAATTGTATGCTATCACATTTGTTTTTGTCTCTTGTGTGTTTGTTTCAAGTGTTTGAATGGAAATAACTCAAAAGAAGTTGGAGCAAAGGAGTGAGATCACCACCAAGCAGATTAGCGTTCTAAGAGATACACCCTCTTATTTGATTCTAGTCTAAGGAAGTTTTCATTAGGTTGTTCTATTTGTGGCTAGACCCACTCTTGGGCTAGAGGGATCACCACTATCTATAGAGGAGATTTACCTACTCCACAAATTGGTGACTCCACTAGGGAGCCATCCCTCCCTTTTGATTGTTTTTCATTTCGTGGTTTGTGTGAAATTTTGTTGTATCACCCTTTCCCTTTGGTTTTCTGTACTTTGCCTGGTTTACTGCTTTGGTTATGAAATTTAGAGTGACAAGTCTAGTTTTGATATATATATATTTTTTTTTCTTTTAAATCCTCGATCAACACATTTTATTTTTTGATAGTTGCGCAGACCATCGTGAATTTCTCTTAAACAATCGCGTTGTACCCCCTTGTGGCACTTGTTGTTAGTTAGGCAATCGCACCTATTCTGGTAGGTGAAGATCAAGATTTCTCCTGAATCATAACTAGTGTGTCTTGCCCTCATAATTTTTGCCTCTTAGCCTATTTTCCTTTGTTCTCCCTAGCTAGAAAGCTTCATTATCTTGTTTTGTG
Organism: Pinus taeda; assembly: GCA_000404065.3. Lineage (NCBI taxonomy): Eukaryota > Viridiplantae > Streptophyta > Pinopsida > Pinales > Pinaceae > Pinus > Pinus taeda. The sequence goes on along the minus strand of APFE031418532.1, from coordinate 34,210 downwards.
TGCTTGATTGGTTTGAGATTTCCTTACTTGATTTTTTGAGTCTTTGGATGGTTTGTGGCCCTAGGGCATCTAGGTCATTGTCCATTTAGCTGTTTGTGTGCTCAACAAGTCAAGTGGTTGGTTAACCACTCCATGCATTTTGTGTTTTAGTCCTTTTATTGCTTTGGTTTCAATTGAACAAGTTTGAAAAGTTTTGTTTGCTCTTCTCTTGGTTGAACGTCTCTTTTCGGGCATAGATTACAATTGCTCATCTTGTTTCTATTGAGTCTTTGCATGATTGGTGGAAAGAGTTCTCTTTTTCGTGCTTTGCATATGATTGATGTTGATTGTTTGAATTTTTTTTCATTGAAGTGTTTATGTGAAAGATTCATTCTATCAATTCCCTTGAAAAATACATCATTCTAGTTTGTTGAATCAATATGTTTCATTAAGTAGCATCATTGAAAGCTAGAATTGCATCATCATTTGCACTTGAAATGAAATGAACTTCTTTTACCATTGAAAGGACTGGTTAAAGTGCATTTGATAGGAAGATAGGAAGTGGAAAGAATTTTCATTATTTTGTTTACAAAAATAAAAGTAGTGAAGAGTCATCTTGCTTTCAGTTACTTGTTTGCTGCATTGGTTGTTTTTTCTCTACTCTCAATTAGTGTAAAAATTCATCGAATTGAAAGGGTTTAGTCTCATATAGTTGCATATAGGAGTTTTTCAAGTCACATCGATAGGGCTTGAAAACTAAGACATAATTTCAAGATAAAATTTAAAATGTATTAATTTAACCTAAGGCGCATTTGAAACTTAACGCTCACATTTTAGAAGTCTAGGCTAGAGGCATGTTCCAACATCTTTAAACCTAGCAATTTTCATTCGCTTCGGCACTAGACAACATTAGTATGGACTTGTGCTCCTCGTATCGTCGTGTATATAAAGGGAGACCCCGCTAGGTTGCAATCCTTTATCCACAAGAAGCTGAGTCTACTGCCTTGTAAACGTGATACACCGAACATAGCATTCGGTGATATTTCCTACCCGTACTTCTCAGTTCACTAGGAGGTATTCTACAGTTCACGGTTACCTGGTAATCCTTTTGCCTAGATTATCCTGAGTAGTCGTTTTGGTCTTTTTGACTCTTTAAATATAAAAGATCATTGAGCACTTTTCCTTTCGAGCTCATTCAAACTAAAAGTGATAGAGTCATATTTGCCTTTTTCTCAACTCTTAAAACATGAAAAGGCATTAGTCTGTTTCAGAATCTTAATTTTTTTTTTGCCTGCGATCACATCACATTCCTGATAGTCTTATTCTGGACCACATCATGAGTATACCTTTAATACATTTTGAAAAAGCCTTGAAATTAATATCTTTTCTTTTGTTGTTTGAGACAAAGTCATCGTGGCAGAACCATCAGGTTTTCCTAGTTCCTCTTCCATTCCTCCATCTGAAATATCATCTGAGGAGGCTCTTCCTGAATTCCCACAGTCACTAAAGGATCAAGGTGTTGAGCTTGAATTGTTCTGAGCATTTAACCATTATCATCTTGTCCTTCTCCATCAGATACTGGGTCACCTTACGAATTTGGTCCGGAATCTCTCGATAATCCTATCCAGACTCCTAAGAGTCTGCCGACTTCTAAAGGTTAGCAAGGGCTAGTTGTTTACCCTATGAATCCTTTGTTCAATCCTGTTGTGATATCACTGCAGCATCCATACAGTCCGTATGATCAACCAGTTATTCCTTTGGAATTATCCCCTCGAACATCTTCAGTTGTCTGTTGTTGTTTGTTTCCATCCATAGAATCATAAGGCGAGATTCCAGTCTCCTCTCCGGGTCACTTGGAGGTTTCTGCTACACACACTCCTCACGTAGTTGATGAACAGGGATATCAATTCCCTCCAGAAGGTTTCCCTTACATGGGAAGCATTCCGACCAGCATTTACTTTGAGTATGGCAGGCCTTCATTGCTGCATGGTTATACCTCTCTAGCTCAGTTGGTGTCGGGCACTCCTAGTGCTTTGTCATTATATCACAACCCTATCTGGTCGTATGGCGTTATGCCTACCTCAGGTATGTTCGTTTAAAACTCGACCTCTCAACCAATTGTGCATACTATAGTTACTTCAGTTCTGGTGCAACCCACCATTCTGAATCCACTCATTTCGTCATTTCAACCAACTCTTCTAGTTCAGTCAACAGTCTCGAGTCAAGTATCTGTAAGTTATTTGACCCCTCCAGTAAGTGGATAGGCTGTACCATTTCCTGGGGGGAAAGATCCGAATATCTCCATGATGTCTGGCACAACCAATGTGAGTGGCTCACAAACTCACATGGTTGGAATGAATCAACCCTCTTACGGTGTTATTCCAAATCCTGTTGGTCCTTCTGGAATGAGTAATGTCCAATACCAGCAGTCGAACCTTGCTGGTCCGTCTAGGTTAAGTAATGTCCAGTACTAGTAGCCATATGTGGCTTAGGTTCCATTCAAACCTCCTTATGTTCCATGTGGTTCACAAGCAATGGTAAATCTGCCTTACGTCCCTCAAGCTGAACCTTATGTTCAGCCTATCCATTTGTCGTGCCTGGTGGATATGACTAGACCCAATTTGGTAACTTTTAATACCCTCAAGGTATCGCTCCAGGAATTATCCAGGTACCCTTGTCATAGCAAGAGCAACCCTTGTAGTAGCAAGTTCAGCCTAGGTAGCAGCAATCCTTATACTCATATCAACAGGGTCAACCTTTGCAAGGTCAAGGTCAAGTCCTACAGCAGTAGGCTCAAAATCCTTATGTCCAAGGGCAATATGTTCAAAATCCTTATGTCCAAGGACAACAGGTGCAAAATCCTTATGTCCAAGGGTAGCGAGTTCAAAACCCTTATGTCGAAGGGTAGCAGGTGAAAAATCCGTATGTCCAAGTTCAACAGGCTCAACAACCTTTTAACCTGTATGTTTCTTATCAGTAGCCTATGGTCAGAGTATCAAGGCTACCCAGGTCAGAATCCTCCCTACAGGCAAGGTAACCTACAACGGGGGAAAAATCAGATGCCATATGGACAAAATCCTCCACTATGGGGACAAAATCCTTACCAACAAGGATGGGTTCTCCAGTCTGTGCCAGCTCAGAGGCCCCAAATGCCTCTTAATATGCAATTGTCATTCTTGGCCACATTGGAGCTGCTAGATGTTTCTAGACTTATGAATGATCCCATTCCTCATTCACCATACTAGCCTCCAGTTCCATCCAAGATTCTGAGTGATTGTTCGAAGTTTGAGGGAAAGTGAAGGAGGATTTGCAATCCCACATGATGACATATCACCTCTGGTGCTCCTCCAATTTGTATGTTGATGATTCCATTCGTCTCCATCTTTTTCAACGAACTCTCACAGGTGTTGCAGCCAAGTGGTACATCGAATTTCCTCGAGGTACCTACAATGAATTCAAAACTCTTGCTATCGATTTCCTCACACATTTTCAGTTATCAGTTCGCTATGAAACTAACACCCATCTGCTTACGTCCCTTAAACAAGACACTACGACCAATATCTCCGATCACATCCATGAATGGAGGCATCGACGATCAAGTTTGAAATTGTTGATCAGTTGTTGACAAAATCGTTTACCAAGTCATTCGTCAACAAAATTTCTAAGGACATAGTTATGTGTGGTTGTGTCATTGAGGAGCAAGCCATCTCTCATGCCCAATATTTATAACTCATCTACTCGGAATATAGCACGTTATATGATATGTTACTCGATGCTCCAAGACCATCATCTGATCTAACAACATCGAAGTCTTTGGCTACCCCACTTGTTGATGGAGTGATTGGTCCTGTGTCTTAGGCCCCCGCTAAATCTTCTTCCAAGCAGAAGGCAGTCTCAAACACTGGTTCCAATTATCCCTCTCGAAATTCGCCTAGTCCCGGTAAAACCTATGAGGTTTACGCTATCTAGTCTACCGCAACGAAAAAATCCTCTAAAGGTAAAAATAAGGGCAAAGGCAAGGCCAAATTCGATGCCCCAAAACAGGGCCTTCCTAAGCCGTATGATGGTGATGCTTCTCAAAGGAAGCCCAAGTATCCATGCCTCATCTGTGAGGAGGATTACTATACTATAGATTGTCCCCAATGGTCTGAAGTTATTCGCTTTCTCAAAGGGACCCCAACTATCCTAAAAGAGCCCTTTTCATCCCAGCAGACCCAAATAGTAGACCAACCTCAGTCTTCCACTTCCTTAGGTTCCCAAGTGTTTATGATGAGTACGCCTATAAATGTGTGTACCAAATTGAAAGATTATCAAACACCTACTTTGACAACAGGGAAAGAGAGAGAAGGTGCACCTTCTTCCTCTATCTCGTTTACCTCTAGTCCTATCCATATAAAGAAAACTAATCCTGATTCCGCTACCCAACCACCCTTTCGCGGTGTGCTGCAAAAGTCCTCATATAATCCAAACACTCGAGCCACTCAGCATTTTAACAATTTTAAGGATTTAGCTCAAGTGCTATCATCTATGTCTACTCTCGAGGTCCTTCAAAGTTGTCCTTCTCAGCGGAAAGCATTGTTGTTGGTTATTGGAGGTATTGATCCATCTAATTCCAATCTCATTTGTTTTGATTTGGAAAGCCATGTTTTGCGCTTACCTCATTAGATTTCTTTCCTCATTCAAGTCATCATTAATGAGAAGGCAATTCACAGGACCATCATTGATGAAGGTGCTTCCACCTGCATCATGTCTGTCTCTTGTTGGAAGACAATTGGTTCTCCTACCTTGAACCAATCACCTAACACTTTGGAAGCCTTTGATAGGCATGATTCTCAACCATTCAGTGTCCTTCCTAATATTTCCACTACCTTGGAAGGTAAGACAGTACATGTCAAAGTAGAAATTGTGGATGCAAACCTTAATTATAATCATATACTCAGATTGATTCGGACCCATGTTACGCATGTTGTGGCCTCCTCTATTCTGCATGCTCAGTTTTCCCCATCAAGGGAAAATTGTCACGGTCGACCAGTTGTATTATTTTCTTCTTCTTCCTTAGATGGAAATGTTCCTTACGTGAAGCATACCGGTGCTCCTTATGAGAGTGTGTGGGATGGAATTGTTAAATATCCTGCCTTGATGGGTATTTTTCCTCTCCCACCTATGCAAGTTTCCTCAGTCAACATGATCTTGGTTAAGTATGATCCTTGGGTCATTCTCTCTCCTAATCTTGTTGATACATGGGGTAATGTCATGTCATTTGTTAGTGTCAGTACTTGCAGCCTTCCACCAACGATCAAACATGCTCTTACAAAGTGGTCTTAGGGTGTCAAAGTCAATTTTTTTCATTTCAGTGAGTCTTCAAGTAAAAATTTGGTCACTGGGTATTAAGTCTAGGACTGTTTTCACTCCTTCCAAAGTTTTCCAAGCACTGGTCCATATCACCCCTCAGCTGAGTGTACCATCATTAAAAGATTTGTCATCATTATTACAGGTTCCAAACTATCATTTGTAAGTGAGTGGGTCATCTTATATCTCAGTTGTGCTTTTAAGGCTCATTTCCCTCTCCTAGGGTTTTGAGGGCATTTTTCTTGGTTCCATGAATCCCATTATCAAAAAATAAACAAAAATTATATCCTAACGCTAATATACCTTCCCATACCCTTCATAGACCTTCTTAAACACTTCCCATTACTTATATCCCTCAAATTCACCATTTACCCACAAACCTTAGCCTATTGTTACAATCTGACAATTTTTTTAGGCTAGGCCTTTGTTTTTCCCTTTTGGACCCCTTACTCTCACTCAAAATTTGAAATTCCACTTTCCCCTATTTCCTAACATCCCTCCCTACCTCCCAAAATTTTCCTAAGAATTTAGAATCCCCCATCCCCTTCATTTCCCTTCATTTCTACAAATCCCCTGTTTTCCCTTCACTAAACCCTAATTTCCTCTCCCACTCAGCTAGGGTTTGCTATGGAATCAGAGATATCTGAGTAGAGGAGGCATAAGGGATATCAAAAGGTATGAGATAAATTCATATCATCAACATCAGGTCTCCATCATTTGTCAAGAATTCATTCCAAGGGACAAGTCATTCGCCACACATAAGGGCCGATTTTATTCAAACTATGTTTTAGACCAAACAGGGATGAATTTGGGAAAAGTGAGAGAGGTTTTTGTCCATAATAGGCCAAGTATGAAAAATATCCTTCACATTTACACAAGTGTCATGGTTTTAGATAAATTTCAAAAATACAGTTGCTACAAGAGAGTTGTTGCACTTCTGTAGTGACTTTGGAAAAATCATTTTTCTTCTATCTGGAGTCTCCAAATGACTTTCTTGATAGATCAAATTATAAAAAAACAAACCTATATTTCCAATGCACTATCATGCACTCAATTTGGAGTTTAGTAAGACCTCCAAAAGTTTCCTACAAGAGAACACTTCATTTTTGCACCCTCATTCTGTACTTTTTGACCAATCTTTGGCGAATTGACTTTTCAGGGGCTATAATTGATCATTTTCAGTGCTTGATAGGTCCATTGTGTATCCAAGAGAGATACCTTTCCAACGAGCTATCATGGGCTCAATTTGGGCATCAGGAAAGCCTCCAAAATTTGCATGAACAAAGGCGACGCGCATAGAGTAGGAGGCGCTGCGCATAGAGGAGGGAGTGTTGCGCATACAGATAAAGCGTTGTGCATAAGGCCTGTTTGCCAGTGAATTTTTGCACAGCTCTATGCATACAATTGGAGAATTGCGCACTTGTACAAGGTGTTGCGCATGGGGCCGGAAAACACCAAGACCACCCTATCAACCATCTAAATCGCTCTTTTGCTATCTAGAGCCTCTAAACAAGGTTTTAAAGTTTCAAATTCAAAAGACATGGATAAAGAGGATACAGATTATGAGGAGAAAGATAAAATCACTCACGCTATCTTGAAAGCAAAGGATACCAAAATCGGGAAGCTTGAGACCAATTTACAAAGGGCCAAATATATCATATCCTTTTATGAGCAAGAGAACAAGTAGCTAGAGGTCAAGCATGAATTGATGTAAACCAAGTACATCAAGGCAAAGAGGGAGACAATTTCAACTTGATGAGGCTTATGGAGATTATGGAGAGCCGGATGATGAACATGGACAAAGAAAAATACCCAGAACAAGATTTGTAACATAAGAGTCAAGCAAATGAAAACAAGGCTAAAACGAGCACTCAGAGGAAAAAAGGACGGTGATAGGCTTAGGTTGCTTGCTGAAGCTTCTTTTTCTAACCCAGACACTTGATGGTGGTGTTATCCCACAAATTTTGAGCAAGTTTTGAGAATTTTTGCATTTTTGAAGAATTTGGCAATTTTTGACATAGAAATTTTGGCTCTATGCGCAATGCCACTGGCGCTGCGCTCTTCATAGGGGAATCTAATGAGTAAATGGTTAGCATTTTTGGATTTACAATGATGAGTACATGCACCCTATGAATTTTCTAAGCTTTTGGAGCAAAAATAATCAACCAAAAGGTCAAGAAACACCCAAAAAATGACCTTTCTGCCTTCTTTTTGAGCCACAGAAGCAGTCTTGGGAGAATCCGTTTTTGAGGGGTCAAATCAACTCCAAATCGAAAATAAAGGCATATTTGGAAATTAGAGAGGATATGATTTCCAATTAGCTATCATGAGCTCAATTTGGACTCCGGGAAGACCTCCAAAATGGTCCTGCAAAAAGCGTTGCGCATAGAGCTTGGGCATTGTGCATAGAGCTTGGGCATTGCGCATAGGGCAATTTTATCCTGAATTTTCACTTCACTGTGCCATGACTGTAAGTTTGTGTTTTCTCTCATGGATGATGTTTTTGTTGATGTAAATGGTAACTAGGCACATAAATAGGATGGATAATAGTTACTAGAAGGTTGATTCATTAGATCAAATGTTATCTTGAGGACAAATAAATCAGTTTCCTCCCTTTTAGAGGCAAGTAGTTAAGTTGCCTAGATTCCAGTTTCTTATTCAGTTTTTGATGGATTAGTTCCTAATCCTAGGGATTCGACCTTTAAGGATGGGAGGAGGCTGAATCAATGTTTATATCTTCTTATTCTTTCTCATTGTAAGGGTTGGACTCAGTTGGATGCTTAGGTTTTGAGTAGACATAATTTTGTATCAGTTTTCAACAGGAGATTAATGAAAAGTTACAACTATTTCTTTGGGATCCATGTGGTATGATGTTTAGTTCAGTTTTCTCTATGTGATCATATGTTAAAATGTTTTTTGTACTTCATCATTCATTTCATTGCCTTTAAGTGGATGTTTTCAAGTTGATAGGCATAACCCATAATATTTATGCTTTGTTTTGGGAAAATATTCACAGTCTATGTTTTCTTCAGTTTAGGAAGAGTCCATGTTGCTTACATGCTCTTTCTAGCTCCTCACCTGTCTTAAATCACCTCACCCATAAAACCCTAGAGCGTTGAGCCTTGTGCCTACCTTGCCCCATCAAACACCTTGTAATTTTGACCTAATTTCCTTGCCCTAACTGTTTAGCTCCTCCTGATTTTGCAAAACCCTTCCAAATCAAATCAAACCTTGTGCTATTATACCTAGCCCAACACCATTTTCTTGATCCAGTCATCTTGGTTGAGATCCTTACGGATAGAACCCTCTCCTAGCCTAGTAGGGCTAGCTACTTGGCTAAGTGTGGTTTGTGGTTACCTTGGCATTGCCTTCCTTCAGCCTGAGGTTCAATCCAGGTGATAACATAGTGGCGACCATACTAGGGAAAGAGGTGACAAATATTCTTTGGGAAAGATCATCAAATTTTAGATCTGATACTGATGGTGAACAACGGTCAGATGCATGCAAAGGCTAAAATAATTCACCTGGTGACTCTAGTGTCAAAAAATCTTAAGGTTCAGAATTTTTATGGCACCTCCACTCTTCAAGAACCATTAGCCTGAATAATTTCTTGGTGAATTCATTGTTATCAAAATGGATTTGTTGGTTCGAAGGTATGCTCCCATGAGCCGAGATCACATTCCAGGTTTCCCAAATAAATTCCTAAGGTAGATTGGCAGAGGAATTTGCCTATGTTTAAAGATGATGATAGGAATGATGTTGCTTTACATCTGGTTATATTTCACATGCATACTCGCAAGCTGAAGGTTGATTTTCCTGAAGACTGCTTGATGAAGATATTCGTGGCCACTCTGGAAGGTGAAGCTCGATCTTGGTATGAAAGTTTGCCACTTGCTAGTATTTACTATTTAAAGGATTTTCATGCCATGTTCTTTGAAAGGTATTAAGAATCTTATCCATTCTTAATATTAGTTTAGAACTGTTGCAAACATGTTTATAGTTTTATTGAAAGTCTTGAGAAAGTTTATGAAGATGATGACTTCATGAACGATGAGATCATGGAAGCCCTATATGAAAATCCATTTCAATAGCATAAAGAGAGCTTAGAGGATACTTATCAAGATGCTCAGGAAAATTTGCAGCAGGTTCAAGATCTTAGTACAATTGAAAATGATGGAAGACAAGGTCTTATTTCAGATCTGCTCATAGCAGAAGACAATATGCGGGAAAATCAAGTTCCAATTTCATATTGTGATAAAGTCAAGTTGGCTATTTCAGATCTAGATTCAGATCGTGATGATGAAGAGTACCTTGTTCTGAATCCCATGAAGGAGAGCTCCGTTGTTGAGATCATCTGGAATAAAGAAAACAAAGTTATTGACCCAAGTGTTCTCATTTCATTAGAACAAAGCCTTCATGAGGAGGTAATCCAATCCTTTTATGAAAAACAAGATGAGCTCTTTGTTCAAGTAAGTGAAAAATCTTCTTTGGATAACTTATTGGTAAATGAGAGAAGTGTTAGTTTTGAGTTTCAAGACCTATTTGAAGTTTTCCCTCATATGATTGATGAGTGCGATAAGAAACATGACAATCTGGTTTCCATGTCATCTGAAGATGATCAACAATGTATTCAAATTGCAAAAAACCAGGGAAATGAGGACTATCATTCAAATTTTTCTTCTCATATTTCATGTTTTGAATTGTTATTTCAAGAAGACATCTGCTCACCTATTTGTTCAGAAATTTTCGAAGATTATGAACACACTCTTGCTGAGGTACATTATGAAGAGAGATCAGATTCAAGAGAAAAAGGTACTTTGTTTCTTCTAGATCAACGAGAGGTAATTTTTCATGTTTTTCAAGATCCAGTAGCAAGTTTATTGCAGTCAACAGTGAAGGTAATTATTGCAGTGTTCATTGATGATGGAGATCATTTTCAGCTTTGGTTTTGGCTATCAAATTGTAAATATTTATCGTTGTCCAGAAAAATGATTGGGAGAATCAACTGAGGAGGCATTTGCTTGATTGGTGACACTGGAATTTTGATATTACTTGATTGTAGATATGTATTTAGCAAGCAGGTGGTTGTCATCAAGATTTGAAGCCCTCACGTCTTGGTGATTTGCTACCATCAATAAGTTCAGTAAGATTTTTATTTTAGTAAGTATAGAGTCAAGTTGTTATGTTGAGTTTCAGCAATTAGTAATTTTTCTTTAGTTTTTGACCGTATTGGCCCACATGGTTAGGAACTTGGTCTATGGTGTTCTTGACACCTCCAAGGAGCTTCCATCCCCAACAAGGCCAATGTTAGTGTTAGTACTTGCAACCTTCCACCAATGATCAAACATGCTCTTACAAAGTGGTCTTAGGGTGTCAAAGTCAATTTTTTTCATTTTAGTGAGTCTTCAAGTAAAAATTTTGTCACTGGGTATTAGGTCTAGGATTGTTTTCACTCCTTCCAAAGTTTTCTAAGCACTGGTCCATGTCACCGCTCAGCTGAGTGTACCATCATTAAAAGCGTTTTCATCACTATTACAGGTTCCAAATGATCACTTGTAAGTGAGTGGGTCATCTTATACCTCAGTTGTACTTTAAGGCTCATTTCCCTCTCCTAGGGTTTTGAGGGCATTTTTCTTGGTTCCGTGAATCCCATGATAAAAAAAATAAAAAAAAATTATATCATAATGCTCATATACCTTCTCCTACCCTTCATAGACCTTATTAAACACTTCCCATCACTATATCCCTCAAATTCACCATTTTCCCACAAACCCTAGCCTATTGTTACAATTTGACACTTTTTTTGGCTAGGCCTGTGTTTTTCCCTTTTGATCCCCTTACTCTCACTCAATATTTGAAATTCCACTTTCCCCTATTTCCTAACATCCCTCCATACCTCCCAAAATTTTCCTAAGAATTTAGAATCCCCCATCCCCTTCATTTCCCTTCATTTCTACAAATCCCTTGTTTTCCCTTCACTAAACCCTAATTTCTTCTCCCACTGAGCTAGGGTTTGCTATGGAATCAGAGATATCTAAGTAGAGGAGGCACAAGGGATATCATCAGTTATGAGGCCATTTCATATCATCAACATTAGGTCTCCGTTGTTTGTTAAGAAGTCATTCCAAGGGACAAGTCATTCACCACACATAAGGGTCGGTTTTATTCAAACTATGTTTTAGACCAAACAGGGATTAATTTGGCAAAAGTGAGAGAGGTTTTTGTCCATAATAGGCCAAGGATGTATAATCTCCTTCATGTTTTACACAGGTGTCATTATTTTAGAGAAATGTCAAAAATACAGTTGCTACAAGAGAGTTGCTGCACTTCTGGAGTGACTTTGGAAAAATCACTCTTTCTTCTATCTGGGTCTCCAAATGACTTTCTTGATGGATCCAATGGTACCTAGACACAATATATTTCCAATGAGATATCATGCACTCAATTTGGAGTTAAGGAAGAACTCGAAAAGTTTCTTGCAAGAGAACACTTCATTTTTGCACCCTCATTCTACACTTTTTGACCATTATTGTGATAATTGACTTTTTAGGGGCTATAATTGATCATTTTCAATGCTTGATAGGTCCATTGTGTAGCCAGGGGATATACCTTTCCAACGAGCTATCACGGGCTCAATTTGGACAATGGTAAAGCCTCCAAAGGTGGCCTGCACAAAGGCACTGCGCATAGAGCAGGAGACACTGCACATAGAGGAGGAAGCATTGCACATACAGATAGAGCGTTGCACATAGGGTCTATTTGCCAGTGAATTTTTGCATGGTGTTGCGCATACAACTAGAGCACTAACACCAAGACCACCCTATCAACCATCTAAATCGCTCTTTTCTATCTAGAGCCTCTAAACAAAGTTTCAAACTTTTAAATTCAAAAGACATGGATAAAGAGGATAAAGATTATGAGGAGAAATATAAAATCACTCAAGTTGTCTTGAAAGAAAAGGATGCCAAAATCAAGAAGCCTGATACTAGTTTACAAAGGGCCAAATATATCATCTCCTTTTATGAGCAAGAGAACAAGCAGCTAGAGGTCAAGCAGGAATTGATGCAAACCAAGTGCATCAAGGCAAAGAGGGAGGCTAAGAAGGCCAAGTTTCAGCTTGATGAGGCTTATGGAGATTATGGAGAGTCAAATGATGAACAAAGATAGAGAAAAATACTCGGAACAAGATTTGTAGCATAAGAGTCAAGCAAATGAAGATAAGGCTAAAACAAGCACTCAAATGCAAAAAGGAGGGTGATAGGCTTAGGTTGCTTGCTGAAGCTTCCTTGGCTGACCCAAACACTTGATGTTGGTGGTATCCCACAAATTTTGAGCAAGTTTTGACAATTTTTGCATTTTTGAAGAATTTAGCAGTTTTTGACAAAATCTTTTTGGCTCTATGCACAACGCCACTGGTGTTGTGCTTTTCCTAGGGGACTCCAATGAGGAAATGGTCAGAATTTTTGGATTAAAAATGATGATTACATGAACCTTGTGCATTTTCTAAGCTTTTGGAGCAAAACTGGTCAACCAAAAGGTCAAAAAACACCTAAAAAATGACCTTTCTGCCTTCTTTTTGAGCCATAGAAGCAGTCTTGGGATAATCCGTTTTTGAGAGGTCAAATCAACTCCAAATGGAAAACTAAAGGAACATTTGGAAATTAGAGAAGATAGTCTTTCCAATGAGCTATCATGAGCTCAATTTGGACACAGGGAGACATCCAAAATGGTCCTGCAAAAAGCGTTGCGCATAGGGTAATTTTATCATGAATCTTCACTTCATTGTACCATGACTGTAATTTTGAGTTTTCTCTCATGGATGATGTTTTCACTGATGTAAATGGTAACTAGGAATGTAAATAGGATGGATAATAGATACTATAAGGTAGATTCATTAGATAAAAATTTATCTTGAGGACAAGTGAATCAGTTTCCTCCCTTTTAGAGGCAAGTTGTTAGGTTGCCTAGATTCTAGTTTCTTGTTTAGTTTTTGATGGATTAGTTCCTCATCCTAGGGATTTGACCCTTGAGGATGGGAGGAGGTTGAATCACTGTCTATATCTTCTTATTATTTCTCATTGTAAAGGGTTGGACTCAGTTGGATGCTTAGGTTTTGAGTAGACATCATTTTGTATTAGTTTTTAGCAGGAGATTAACGAAAAGTTGCAACTATTTCTTTGGGATCCATGTGATATGATGTTCAGTTCAGTTTTCTCTATTGTGGTCATGTGTTAATTTTATTTTACTTCATTAATCATTTCATTGCTTTTAAATGGATGTTTTCAAGTTGATAGGCAGAACCCATAATATTTATGCTCTGTTTTGGGAAAATATTCACAGTCTATGTTTTCTTCAGTTTAGGAAGAATCCATGTTGCTTACATGCTCTTTCTAGCTCCTCACCTGTCTTGAATCACCTCACCCATCAAACCCTAGAGTGTTGAGCCTTGTTCCTACCTTGGCTCATCGAACACCCTGCAATTTTGACCTAATTTCCTTGCCCTAACTGTTTGGGTCCTCCTGATCCAACAAAACCCTTCCAAATCAAATCAAACTTTGTGCTATTATACCTAGCCTAATATCATTTTCTTGATCCAGTCATCTTGGCTGAGATCCTTACGAAGAGAGCTCTCTCCTAGCCTATTAGGGCTAGCTACTTGGCTAAGCGTGGTTTATGGTTACCCTAGCATTGCCTTCCTTTAGTCTGAGGTTCAATCCAGGTGATAACACAGTTAAGCTCTACTGAGACTAATTATGTGGAGATTGTTTCGGCTTCAACTTCGGTACCTATTGATCATACTGCTTTGAGTACGTCTCTTGACACGTATTATCAATCCCCGTGGCTTGGTTCTTCAGATTATCCCAATCCCTTAACCAAGAATTTTCCTTGTGACAAAAGTATCATGGAAATCATGTCTCTGGAGGAAGCACCATGGAATGATACTCATCGTCATTCCTCATTCTTGCCTGGCTCGACGATCATGTCTACCTATCTTGAGAAGTTCTCTTCTCATTTCTTGATCCAACCATTTCAAATGCCTATTATGACCCATGAAGTCTGGTTAGAAGGGAACATGGGTAATATTACCCCTGCATCACTTATTGACATTTAACTTTACCCTAATATTGTCAATATCTTTCAACTAGGGGCACCTTTTTCTCATCATGAGTTCAAGTCTGCCTCGTTTTCGCGAGCTTCTACCTTTGCCCCATTATCATCATGGGGTTTCCACCTTCTGACTCGTAACCCTCGCTCGCCCAGGGGGCATGGGGACATAGCCTTTTATGAGTTCTACTCTATTATTTGGCCGAGTCAATGCTTACTCGTCAGGTCAACGGTAAAACTTCAATTTTCATCTTTGTTAATTGATTACCCAAGTCCGGAAATGGACTCCCCCAAAAATTACTATGCATGATTCATCTGGCATGGCTACTTTTGTACATAATTGTGTTATTGATTTTTGTTCAAGTTTGGTTTGGTGTGTTCTTTCAAGTAGCTTTCCTGCTTATTATGTCTTCACCTGCTTTGCAGATGTTTGTGACTCCTTACGTCGATTTTGTTGATGGTGCTTGCTATAGTACTTGAAATCTATCTTCCGCAACATGGGATATCTACGCTCCTAATGGTGATTTGATTGATCTTCAAGGCATTTTTTTGGGTCAAACAACTAATAAAATTGTTGAATATAGTGCAGTTATCTAACTCTTGTCAGAAGCCATCACTCTTGACATTTGGGAAATGGTTGTTAACCTTGATTCACAGCTTGTTGTTCTTCAGTTCAATGGGCAATATTCTGTCAGAAACCCTCACATATTGAGAATGTATTTGTGTATTCATCTATTGGAATAAAATTTTGATTACATCACATATCATCATATTCCTAGGCATATGAATACATTAACAGATGCATTAGCTAATTACGTGTTAGACAAACATTTGCGAAATATGTGAAAAAACAAAACATTGTATCATAGTAAATAGGAAATATAACACACACACACACACACACACACATATATATATATGTGTATATATGTATATATATATATATGTATATATATATATATATATTATATTGTTGATAATGTTTGAGTGTTGTACATCAAAACCAAAAAAGTAATATATGTGTTTAGTACATTCATGGATCGTGGCCCTAAAAAATGTAAATGCTAAAACTATGGACTACTCGGCATGCTGCTCATGATAGTACGTCACTGCTCATACTACTCGAGTCAGTAAAAATCGAATTCGATCTGACACTCGCATTTTGTGCCGCTAATATTGGCGTGGGATGTCACCCACTCGGGCATACTTTGGGATGCCTCTAGTCAAGTTTTCAAGGTTCCACGTAATTTCATCCTCATTATTAAATTCTTCCTTATAAGGAGCGATCTCAAACTGTCGAGCAACGCGTCTAGCGATCGAGGACATCCCGGCTGGTCGCTCTGGTCCCACATCTATAATTACAAAATCGAAATGTCACAAATACATATATTTCAAAAACAATAAAAATCAAAATTGTTTTTCTTACCTCCATCATCAAAATATTCTCCCTTTGGGAGCGACATGTCAAGATCGTCGCAGAAGTCATTACCACTATATGGCCAATCCTCTACCATGATCAGTTGACGCCTCAACCATGCAAATAATTTGGGCTTGTATGACATGTACTGGCCCCCATTGGTTCTGGGCATCAGTTCACTCCATCGGACTATCCGTGGGTCTCGTGGCAATGGGGTGTTTACCTCTACCAGCTGATAGTGAAATAGTGGAATCCTCTCCAAAAAGAAAGTCACCAGAATGGAACCATATCCAAACTGTTTTAGGTTCCCTGCCTTGGCTTTGGATAACTGGCGCTTCATGTTCACCTTCATGGCCTCCACCCAATTGAAAACAGTGGGCACCGTGCAGTCTATGGCATACTAGAATTTGGGCTTGTTGGACTCATGCAATCCCTGAGCACCAACAACTCTGTTTATGGTCAAGGGAAGTGCCTTCAATAGAAGGTAGTTAACGCTCATGATATCAACCTTGCCGCTTTTTTATTTCAGTGCTTCTGGACAATGTTTTGCAAGCAACATGTTCACACTTGCCCTAATGGGCCTGGACCCATACAGGTTGATTGGTTCCCCTCTTCGGGACAATTCTGTGATGAAATAGATATCTGAAGTTTTTAGCTCTAGCTCTTGGTCCTGGATCACAAATACTTCCCATCCAACGTCCCAAAGACAAATCAAGTATTGTAACAACTCAGGTTGAGCTTGAAAGCCTGGTGTAAGAAAGAATTTGAGGAGCCCACAGTTCATCAGAGCATCTAGACAGTTTGGATCTGCCAATGCCTATGCAGCAATTGCCTCATTCTCACGTTCTTTCTCATCAAACATTTTTCACTGTATTTTTCTTGCAAACACCAAATATTCAAGTCAACATTAGTCTTGGACCAAGAAATTTCAGATTTGCAGCAAAGAATTTGGGCGAAAATGATTTTTTTCTTCTCCCTGCATCAGCGTGACTGTTTTAAAAAATAGTAGCGCCAACGACATGGGTCCTTGTTCTATTATCCCGCGATTGACATGATCCTGAGCCTGGATCTCGCGCCGACCAAGGGCGATTTTTTTTGCCAAAATCTCCTCAAAAATCCTAAAAATGGTTAAAAACAGGAAAAACAGGTATGGAAATGATCCAGGTGGATATTGGTGGCCACCTGCCAAGTCCACTTGGACCCCCACCATTGTTTCTTTTAGCTTTTCAGTTTTCTTAATTGTAGCACAATTTACTATTTTTAGCAATATTTAGGGTCCTGAACTTTTGGAGCCGTTTTGAGGCCCTAAACGACATTTTTTGGGAAAACTGGGAGCAACATGGGTCCATGGACAAGGCTAAGAGATATTGTGCATGTCAAACAGAGATGGTATGCCAAAGTTACGACCCCGAGAAGTTGATGTACCAATTTACCCAAATGGGGCCCATAGTTTGGCATTTCATCTTCTAGGGTTAGGTTTTTGGATGTTTAGGGTTTTCCATTGATTCTCAATAATAAATAGGCCTTCGAGCCTCATTGTAACACAGTTCAGAGGCATGTAACTGCCACATCTCTTCTCAAAGATAAGCTACCATCACCCTAACTAGTTTATTTCCATTTCTTTTTGTAAGCATATTTCAGTATTTTATATTAATGAAATGAAGTATTATTTCTGATGCATCTTTGTGCATATGGTTATCTCTGTATTTTGTTGCGTTCCTGTTTAAATTCGGATCAGTGGTATCATAGCGGTTTTCTTTTTTCTTTGTTTTTCTTTGCATGTCCCCAATGAGGTCGAGATATAAGGAGTTAGGGCTTGAACTGGTTGAACCTTTGCAAGACCAGCCTTGCAAATCTCGACAATCTCCCATGGCAGATGAAAAGAAAGACGAGGGGGTAGGAGATCCTATCAAAATCTTGCTTGAAGAAGCCCTCGAGTGACAAAGGAACGTGATGATGGACAGCTTTATCCAGATCCTTCAGCGACTACCTAGGGGCGACACATCGACTTCCAACAGCTACTTTGGAAACGTGACACCATTTAAGGTACAAGTTAACTTTGAAATCCCCATATTCGTGGGTCAGATAGATGTAGATGTCAACGATAAATGGTTAAATATGCTAGAGGGTTATTTTTTTGTTCATGATTTTTCCAGTCTGGAAAAGATTATTTTCGCTCTTCTCAAAGCAACCCCCCACGTCAAGGACTGGTGGGAAACCTACTATGAGCATAAGGATGAAAGTACAGGCTCACTATTTTCGGCCGCACCCACTTGGGATTCATTTCGGGATGCCATCAAGGAGTAGTACTACCCTATCGGAAGCTATGAGGATCAATACATAAAGTGGACCATGCTACGGCAGGGAAGGGACCAAGACGTGCCGGAATTCACCAATATTTTCCATACCCTTCGCACAAAGTTGGGTATCAAGGATTCGAGCAGCATTTGGTACTCAAATACCATGGCTGCCTGCACAAGTACATCCAGGAAGAAATATAATTCTTGAACATCTCCTCACTCGGCACCGCATACCGATATGCCGTCAGGGTCGAGCAAAAGTTTAAATAGAAGAAGCGAGACTTTGGATCTATGAATTTGAAGCAAGGGAAAGGTTCTCCCAAACCGAAAAACAAAGGACAAAGCCAAGGCAGGGAAGTCGAAGAAAACCCGTCAAAGCTGCAAGCAAAGAACAACACCGTGAAGCCGAAAAAGGACACGGGAAAGTGGTGTGAGTTCCATAAGATCTCCACTCACAACACAAGTGAGTATCGAGCCAAGCAATCATTGGTGGATGAGTTAAAGGTTTCAGAATCAGATGCAGGTTCCGACTCTGAGTCAGAATCTGACAAGGGGAATGAAAAAGGGAAGCAGATTATCGATGCAGAGCCCAACGCCACCGTTGCCACCATGAAGATTCAGAAGGAGGACCCGAAGATCCAGAGGAGGAGGAGCACCTCTTCCACTCCCAGATGTGGGTAAAGGGCTCCCCGCTACAGTTCATTGTCGACAGCGGGAGCCAAAAGAACCTCATTTCGGCAGAGGTTGTGAAGCGGTTGGGCTTACCAACCACAGCACACCCACAACCGTACACCATCGGGTGGCTTCATCAAGGACGAGATCTTCGCGTGAGCTAGCAGTGTCGCCTTCCATACAACATCAATCCCTTCACGGATGAGGTATTGTGTGACATTGCACCCCTTGAAGTTTGTGATGTATTACTAGGACAACCATACTTGTGGAAGTGACATGCTGTGTATGAATCAAGGCCCCATGCTATTGTTGTTACTTTGGGAACTAAGTTGTACAGGATACCGGAGGTAGCAATACCTACAACCATCTCTTTGATTACTGCAAAACAATGCAGTAAGCTCATTTCCAAAACCGGGAAATTTGTTTTCTTGATGATACACCCTCAGGAAAAGAAGAAGACGATGGCCACGACCTCTAAACAGGGCCCCTCCACACGACAACTACAGATGGACAGGGTCATGGAGGAGTACGAGGACATCTTCACTTCCCCCATAGGGGTTCCTCTGCACTATCAGGTCAAGCACTCCATCGATCTAACCCTAGGTGCGCCACTTCCCAATGGACCAATCTATCGGTGCTCCATTCTGGAGAATGATGAAATCAAGAGGCAAATTCAGGAGCTGTTGTAGAAAGGTCACATCCATCCAAGTTCATCGCCCTGTGGGAGCCCGATCGTGTTGGTACAGAAGAAGGATGGGACTTGGATACTCTGTATTGACTATTAGGGACTGAACAAGATCATTGTTTGTAATAGGTACATGGTCCCACAGATTGATGACCTCTTGAACTGATTGAAGGGGTGAAAATATTTCAACAAGATCGATTTGAAGTCAATATATCACCAGGTACCGATCAAACCCTCCGATGTGTGGAAGATTTCCTTCAAAGCCAAGGAGGGCTTGTTCGAATGGTTGGTGATTCCCTTCGGATTGACGAATGCTCTTACAACCTTCATGAGGCTAATGGAAGACATCTTGTGGTCATTCATCAACTCATTTGTAGTGGCATACTTGGAAGACATCCTAATCTTCAGCCAGAGTTGGGAAGAGCACCTCCACCACATCTGATAGGTTCTCCAAACATTGCGACAACACAAGTTATGTGCCAATTTGGAGAAATGCACTTTTGGCATGACCCAGGTTCAATATATGGGATACGTTATTGATGAACAGGGGGTGCATGTGGATCCATCCAAGATCGAATTCATTCAAGATTGGCTATCTCCAACCACTCTGACAGAGCTCTGCAGCTTTCTAGGGCTTGCCAACTTCTACCGCAGGTTCGTGTTGGGATTTTCTCACATCACTTGGCCCTTGAGTCAAGTCACCAAGGGAGGAGCGAAAGAAAAATTCTTTTGGTATGAATCTCAATAGAGGGCATTCACAGAGTTGAAATATCGCCTCTGCATGGCACCCGTGCTCACATTACTAGACTTGCAACAACCATTTGAGGTCAAGACATATGCCTCTGACTATGCTATGGGGGTAGTCCTTATTCAACACGGGCATCTAGTGGCATATCATAGTGAGACACTTTCAGACACAGTCCAAAAGTATCCCACTTATGACAAAGAGATGTATTCCATTGTGCAGGCCTGCCGACAATGGAAGCATTACATTTTGGGGAAGGAAACGGTCATCCACACAGACCACCGACCCCTACAGTTCATACGGACCCAAGGGAAATTGCATAATAATCGCCATAAAAAGTGGTCCACTTACCTGCAACAGTTCCATTTGAATATCAAGTATAAGAAGGGTAGCACCAATAATGTTGTAGATTTCCTCAGTCAACCACCGATCATGGTGTTAACCATTGTGCTCAACTGTTGTGGGAACAAGACTTCTTATTGGCCACTTCTCTACAAAAGCAACCCTGAATTCGGCCACACATACCAAACACTCTTGGAGGTTCAGCATGTTCCAGATTTTCACCTCCAGGATGCCATGTTATGCCACCTAGGTCACCTTTGTGTTCCTTCAAGCGAGTGTGCCAAGATGATTTGGGAAGCACACTATAGTCGGGTTGCTGGACATTTCGGGGTCAAGAAAATGGTGGCAGTACTGTAGAAGTATTTCTATTGGCCGAATCTTTGACATGATGTCAGGAAGTACATCAGATCATGCACTGCTTGCACCATTGCCAAATCGACCATCAAGAAGCAAGGCCTCTATACCCTGCTACCTACCCCTAGTCGACCTTAGGAATCCATCTCCATGGATTACATGTCAGGTCTTCCTTCCACTAAGCATGGAAATGACTGTGTTTTTTTGGTCGTCGATAGGTTCTCGAAGATGGCCATTATGGCCGCCTGTAAGAAGAATATCACAGCAGAAGCCACTGTTAAACTCTTCTTTGAATGAGTGTGGGTACACTTTCGAATCTCACAGCCTATCATCTCAGATCAGGACAGTAGGTTCCTCAATACATTTTGGTCAAGTCTCTGGTCGATGCACGACACCAAACTCACTAAGTCCACAGCCTTCCATCCTCAAACTGATGGCCAGACAGAGGTTGTCAACAAGATGATCGTACACATTCTACGCGTGTACAACTCAAAGCATCCACACACATGGGACGAGAGCCTCCCTTATGTTCAACACAGCTACAATTGGGCTCTCCACAGCTCGACTAGCCACAACTCTTTTCAAGTGGACTTGGGATTCCAGCCACTATGTCCCATTGATGTTGCCATGCTAGTTGCAGCTACTCACGCGGATTTGCCTCATGTCTAGTCCAAAACAAATAAGGCAAACAACTTCATTGAGCACATCCAACATATTCACCAGTAGGTCCATGACATTCTTGAGAAATCAAATGCCAAGTACAAGTAGCGACATGATCAACATCGGGTGCCACACAAGTTTCATGTGGGCGACAAAGTCTGGTTGCATTTGCAAAAGGAACGCCTTACCGGAGCCTATCAAAAACTTAGGCCACTCCGATATGGTCCTTACACCATTACCAAGGTTGTGGGAGACAATGCATTTGAGCTCAGCATTCCCCTATTCCTTGGCCTACACCCAGTGTTCAGTGTGGACAACCTTCAACCATACTTTCCACCATTACTAGACACATCTGACATTGCAAAATAGCTCACACCCATAGAGTTAAATACAAATTGCATGGAACAAGCTACAACTGATCAGATGATGGACATATAGATCAAGCACACTCACCTGCAGAATATCTAATTGTATCGTGTTGTCAAAGTAGGCCAACTCCTTCACCAGGGCAAGTGGCTCCCCAGGGACCAAGTTCAGCAGAAGTTTCCTCATCTCATGGAGGAACTCAACGCAATGGGGACCATTGCTTCCTAAGGGGGGAGGAATGATCTAGGTGGATATTGGTGGCCACCTACCAAGTCCACTTGGACCCCCACCATTATTTCTTTCAACTTTTCAGTTTCCTTAATTATAACACAATTTACTATTTTTATCAATTTTTCAGGTCCTGAACTTCCAGAGCCATTTTGAGGCCCTAAACGATGTTTTTTGGGAAAAATAGGAGCAACATGGGTCCATGGACTGATGTTTCTCTTCCCAAAGTTGTATTTCTCAGATAGATCTTTCTAACGAGATACTTTGTGCGTCAAACGGAGATCGTAGGGCAAAGTTATGACCCCAGGAAGTTGATGTACCAATTTACCTAGACGGGGCCCACAATTTGGCGTCTATGTATTTTGTTGTGTTCCTGTTTAAATCCAGATCAGGAAATGAAGCTTAGGGTCTCAACTCTTATCTGCAACTGACGGTTTGTCAATCAGCCTCCTGGATCTGCCGCAATCCACTCCTGAGGTTTTAGGGAACAAATGGGTAAAAATTGCTCCAAGCAAGGTAAAAAAAGGTAAATGGTAAAAAATGATTTAATTTTCCCCTTTTTATTCACTTTTCATGATATTTTAGGGTTTTAAAAGCATTTTTCGCCTATTTTTACCTTAGAAATTGAATAATGAGTTTGCTTCTTGTGCATCAACAGGTAATGGATTGCTGATGATGGTGTTGTAGTCGTGTTTAAGCTCTTTTCTCGATTCATAAAAACTCAAATGAAAAGATCGCCGAGCATTTTTCCCTTTTTGACTTGTTAAAGAAAATAAAAATGGGGGGTCTGATTTCAACTCTTTTTCGACCCTTAAAACACAAAAATATTGCCAAGCTCTTGTCGTTTTGAACTCGTTAAAGGCTATGAAACGTCGTTTAACTAGTATACATTTACCCCTTTTTTGGGTTGGGATAAACTATTTACGAAAAAGGTACTGCAGTTCTCTCAAGTATTGTTTTCTACTTTTTTCGGGCTCGAGAGACACAAATGTATGAAAAGGTAACTTTTGGAATTTTCGTTTTCATTTCTTTTTCAAACTCTCAAAATATGTAAAATATACCGAGCTTTGTCAGACTCGTTAAAAAATTAAATGACATCGGATTCATCACCATGACATAAATGAGCTTCTCCTTCCTAAGGCTTATTAATCTTACTAAGTCAGATTCATTCGAAGGATGGAATTACACTGCAAGCACATGCTATCCCCTTCAAGCTTGTGATAAAAAATAATTGGGGTACTTGCCAGAAATGGTGGGGGAAAATGGGAAATTATATCAGTTGTGTTAGCATCTCACTCTTGAACATGACACTTTTTGCTTCATGTCGGGTTGGGATATCCACACTTCATCGTTGAATTTCCTGGGTTAGGCCATTCATTTTTTCCTTTCCATTTGATCTCTGCCACGTCATCATGACCTCTGATCCTATGGATCCAAAAGCTGCCAAACTCTGGAGTCGTGTCGCCGATATGTTCAAGAGTTATCCTTCTGTAGTTACACTCATTCCTGATTCTCTGTATCATCCATAATCATTACATCCCTTTGTCTTGCGTCAATGATATGGGATACGTCATGGCCCTCCTTCGACAAGGTCACTTCATGTCGACTTCAGCTCATTATCCGGGAAGTTGGCTGAGAGACTTCTTTCCAATTGGATGCCCTAATGGCAAGTTCTTCACACTTGACGACAAGTTCACATCATTGGCTTTCGATCGAGTGATTTCATGGGTGTTTAATTTCAGTTCCTTATTCAAATTCCATGGATTGTTCTGCCGGTACCTTGAGAGCCATTGTCATTATTGGTGTTTTCTCTTACGCTTGTTAACGGTTCACATCATTGACTGATAATCGAGCAACTCTCTAGCATGTTCGACTTCGACATATCTATTCACATGTTAGAATTTGTACTTTGATCGGGTCATGTTGGAAGTGCAAGACCCTGGGCTCAGATTACTAAAGTCCAGGTTGCAAGGCGATGTGGCATGATCATCCCGAAATACATGTCTCTTTCAGATGGATGGTTGTGACCATACCTTGGGTCGATATGATCCTCCTTACTGGATGGATGCGTTCATACCTTGGATCCATTTACATGATCTTTCTCTGGATGGTTGCATCCATACCACAATTCATGTATCATTTATCATAATTTTCAGTGATGTATACGTATCTAGGCTTGCTTGTAGGTTTTCCAACAACTGCCTCTAGTTCCACACATCTACTTGTAAATCATTTCACCCCTCACTCTAGTTCAACCTTCATGCTTTAGGGGGCATCTATTACACAACATTTTGTCACTATCCCTATATTCCACATTCCTCAATCCTGAAGGACCTCTACAATGAACTCTATATGCTTTCCCATCATGAAGAGCATGCATTTACATCTCTCTTCATGTGCAGAACATTCCCCTCTTGCATCATCTCCCAATAATCTTCCTTCAATACCATTTTTCAAGACAAATGCTAGCACTCAGTTCCTCCCCACACTGATTTGTAGAGTTTGAAACCATGCCTAGTGCCGAACAGTGCAAGTGAGCCCTTCATCAGTCATGCCGACCCTCTTTTGGAAAGTTTTTAAAAATTGAGTCAAAGCTTCCAGGTCTAGAAGCTTTGTGAACAGAAGTCTGGTAAATGGTTGGGTTGGATAGAGCCGAGAGAGTCTGTTTGGGATCCTTTCCCCTATTAAGATGGAACAAACCAAAGAGATAAGCCCTCTCCCATCATAAGAGGAACCATCTCCCCTCCATAAAAGCTATATAAACTCCTCTTTTTCCAAGTTAAACTAGTCTTTTTTGGAGCTTGAATGACCAACAAGATATCTATAGCTTTAGCCTTCTATTTTATGTTTATGAAGGGAGAATAGTGTGTTTGGTTTGGTTTGGAACTAAAGGGAAGAAGCCTTAAACTTCCATTGGTGAGGCTAACCATGAGATGCTAACAGTGGTGTTGGAACTTGGATACGTCAGAGGAGACCTGCAATGTCAAGGCTTTAGTTGTGTTTCCTTCTGAGTTTTATATCAATACAACTAATGGTTTATTTCCTGTGTTGAGTGTCATATTACATTTGATGGCTTAAGATTCCTTGACTTTTTAAGTAGATTGAATGCGATTGTATGCTATCATGTTTGTTATTGTCTCTTGTGTGTTTGTTTCAGGTGTTTAAACCGAAAGAAATCAAAGGAAGCTAGAGAAAAGGAGCGAGATCACCACCAAGCAGATTAGCGTTCTAAGAGGTAGGCCCTCTTATTCGATTCTAGTCTAAGAAATTTTTAATTAGGTTGTTCTGTTTGCGTCTAGACCCACTCTTGGGCTAGAGGGATCACCTCTGTCTGCAGAGGATATTTACCTACTCTACAAGATGGTCTTTCATATCTAGATCACATCGAAATTAGTTTAATTGTTCAAAGCATTTGCAAGGTTGTTCAAATGGATTTCTCTTTGTTCATTTCAAACTGGGAATTCGACATCTCAACTAGATCATCTGATCATTTCTCTATCTTGGGTGACTGTCATTCAGCTTATCATTTTCCCCATCAACGCATTCGATGACAGTTGCTTCGCACTCTCTGATCTTAATTTCTTAACATCTCTCTCTTCAGATTCCCGTCAAGCAGGTGAGTCACTTCATCCTTTGCTGATGGTTATGGCATGTACACACTGTCTTGGAATGACCGACGAGGATGATCAAATCTATTTTTCTTTACAAGATTCCCATCGTGATCCCATTTCTCCAATCGAAAATTCATCTTTTCAGAGATCACGAGGCTTTCCAGAAAGTCATTATGAATTTTACAATCCAAACACTAAATGGCTAGAACAACCTTACTTGGCAAGCTTTGTCGTAGGCAGCAAGCTTCAATCCTTCCTCACGCTTGCTAAGAAACTCAGTACAGATGAGGATACACTTGCAAGAGGCTTCCCAGGTTTGTTGAAAAGCGTTGTCCATTAAAGAGCTAAGTATGGGGATTTGGTTAAAGTAGTGGTTGTGACACATCTTTCTACCCATAGGCAAGACCTTCCATCCCATGTGCACTTTTTTCAAGTTTTTGTATTTTCTATTGCACATCACTTTTTATCTATTTTAATCATTCCTATATTTGTGGATGTAGGTCAGGAACGACTACGGTGGCTTAACTGGAAATTTCATTACATGTAACCCCAACCATCTAGCTGTTAGGATAGGAGTAGGATTACTTTCATCTTAGTTTTCCTTTCCTTGCACTCATCTTGCACTCGTTCCTGGTAGTTCATTATAGTTTTCTTATTCTGGTTTTACATCATGTTCACATAGTCATTTTTTCTCTTGTCTTTCGATTTTGGTTTCCTGGTTCTATGTCTTCTTTCTTTTGCTTTGTTTCCTTCCTTATTCAGTTTTCCTTTTGTTTTCACTACGCGAATAAGTGTTGTGCCTTACTACGTCCTAGTTTACGAATGTGTATGTGACTAAAGTTCAAAGATTCTTGTGCCACTAGAGCCCTTGGCTAGTCCTGTGTTTGCCTTCCTTGTGTTTGGTTGTAACTTTTGGCAGATGAAGTCTTGACGGAAAATAAGATTTTTTCATAAGGAGATATTTGGTCCAACCATGAGCTCTTGTCCAGTCTGGGAACCTCATGCATGTACTCAGTTTCCTTCTTTGGTGTGTTCAAGCTTGCCCAACTAGTAGAAATGGAGAAGGGGAAATCTAAATGAGCAAACCTGAATCAGAGGTCTTTACATGATTCTCTAAAGGAACAACCTCTCTTGCTCTCAATAAGTCAGGATCCCTATTCCACCCCAAAAATAAATAGGTGCCTATGCAAAGTTCTCTTTCAAAAAATAACAAAGATGAAAAAAGAGAAAGGCTTCCTGCGCAGAGAGGTGAAGCAAGAAATTCCACCGAGGTACTGTCCAGGCTCGCAGGAAGTGGATCAATGATTGTGTTCCTATGTGACTCCACTGGGGTATTGTCCAGGCCTGCTGGTAGTGGAGCAACACCAGAGATGGAAAAATATACTCTGAAAATCTTAAGCTCGCGGGCTAAACTACCCTTCCCAATTCAAAACACTATGATCTAGATGAATATTATGTTATGTCAACCGAGTAGGTACAAAGGGGACCATATCTTCCCATGGGGTAAGTGGGGAAGCTGAAGTAATCTACACGATGAATCATTGCTCCCTGATGGACCAAGGCCCTGCACTAAAACGAATATAGACAAAGAAGTTGGAATTCAACTAGTGTGCCACCAAGTATTTTAGTGGATGCAACACCCTCCAAAATTTTGGCCTATACTTAAATTTTAGAGCCTACTATGGATCATGTGATCAATCGTTCCTTAGTCAATTATTTGGTAAGATGATGATCTCAAGCTTCCCTCGTCGGTATTAAGTGTTGTTCACTCTTTTATCTTTATATAGCATGTGTCATCTTTGGGCATGAGGTTTATTGCTTGTCATGCAAAGGGATGTTTGTTTTGATTCAAGGGGAAATATTTGTGAGAATGGGTTGTGCTCACCACATAGACATATTTCACACTCATTTCACGCATTCTTGCACAAGTGTCACTTGCACTCTCTCAAAGTCTATCATCGGAGATGCACTTGTCATAAGCTGCCACAAAGGTTGTTGCATAGAGCGAAGTATGTGTTATATGTTCTGGATGGTCTATGTTGTATAACTAAGTGTTCAAGTGTATGGTCATAGTCAATTTATATCACTATTCACATCAGTTCCATTGATCCCACACTTAGCCAAACTGTAAAGTTTCCCTAGCAACCTATCCTCATCCAACTTTCCTGAACTACGCACTTTGTGTCTACGACCCTCAAGATTTTCCCTTACCTATTAGAACTGTGCAATGTGCAGAAATCCCAGCCTCCCTTGGCATTCAAAACTGCACAGTGGTTTCCCCTAGTGTTTTCCTCATCCAGAACCCACTGTCTCTAGAAACTGCGCAATTTTGTCCGTAAGCTACCCAGTCTACCTTGCATTTTGAAACTATGCATATGTGTCCTCCTAGGGCTTCATCCCATAGCAGTGTCTTGCATCCTAAAACTTCATAGTTTAGTCCCTCAGCTGCACAGTTTTCCTTGAATCCTGAAACTGCGCAGATGTGTCCTCATAGAGCCTCATCCCGCAATAGTTCCTTGCATTCTGAAACTGCGCAGATGTGTCCTCCTAGGGTCTCATCCTAGCAACAATCACTGCCCACTTGTTATGTGGAATTTTGCATCTACGGATAAACACAATTTCCCTAGGTGGGTAGCTACACCTAGAAAAACAAATTTAAAGTGCTTAACCTTTTTCTATAGAAGATAAATAAGACAAGGGATGTACTTTTTATCTTTCTCTTTCCCTTTGTCTCCTTTGTTTGGCTCCCGTTGTTCCTTCTTGAACTTAATTCTCTCAACAAGTACCTGCAATCATAAACAAAGGACAAAAACCAATCAAAGCAAGAGATCTATCTACTATAAGCAAATGGAACAAAAGCATTTAGACATATAATCATCACACATAAAGACAAGAATATGGGAAAAGGTGTAAATAACTTTATTAATTAGAAGGAAGAATTACAACCATGAAGTCTGATCCATTGTCACTCTTCCAGCTTGGGTTCCAACCAACATCACATCAAAATCACAACACTCTGGCAGCATAACAATGCTTACTTACAATATCAAACCTCACACCAACAGTATCTCCTTACAAATTTTCAAAGTCCAGCCCCTAATCACTTATATGAGTGCTCAATTTATAGGAAGATGGAGGTGGTTTGGTCATAAATGAGGGTATTGTTTGGCCTTCCAAACTTAGAGTTAGTTTCCATGGAGGAAGGTATGAGAGCATTGGAGGTTACTTAACTCATTCCCTATCCAATTTTGAGCTCATAGGAGATGATAAGTGTGGGAATCCTCTAGAAGGCTCTTGAAGATAAGAATATTCACAGAACCCTATGATGATTTTGCTCAATCTCGCCCAGTGCAAGTCAAAGTGGGCCTAAGTGCTCTGGAAAGCACCCTGACATGGGCCTACCTACACTGAAGTGCACTTACCCCTAACCAAGGCTATGCTGGTCCCTCAAGGAGGAATTTCTGGAGGGCTTCAGGCTGAGAAACCCTCAAGGAAGGAGGTATTCAAAGTGATGACTTGTATAGGGCATGTAGCAACTGAATTAGGGTTTGATGAGCCCTAAAAGTATTGATCTGAATGATGGGAGTGATGTGCCCAAATAGATCTGTAACAGCTGCCCCCTAAAGCATAAAGTCAAAAATGATAATGTCGAGTGATATGATTTATGATGTGATGAGGAGGTTCTGAAGCGGATGGTGACCTGTGTTAGAGTCGGTCTAGTTATCCCTCCATCAGAGATCAAAAGCTCTTTTTTGCATTTCATGTTTTAGGTGTCCCATCCATTTGATCAGTTGCATTTCATTAGGCATGCCATAAATCTGATGGAGCGGTTGTGTGCCACTCATTCCCCTCGTGCTTGGCACTGCTGGTTCAGGTTTATTCATTTAAATAAAGTTTTCCAAGGTCATACACAATCATGTTTTAATTTTTTTGAGGTCTTAGGTCTAGGGTTGAGCCATTTTTGTCTTGCAAAGTATTAGGAGACCAGCAGGCTAGAGGGATGTCTTTGATCGATTATCATTTCAATAATTTTCATTATTGTACACTTGAATTAGGACTTCTCTTCAAAACTCCATTTTGAAGATAAGTCGCCTTCTCATTTTTGTAAGAAATTGTCAAAATTTTCAATCCTTCAAATGTTCGAGTGCAACCTTGGTCTCCTTTGCCAAAGTATGTTACAGCTATCCCTGCAAACAAAAATCAACAAAGAGCTTCAGTCCAAACCTCAAAAAAGAAAAAGGAAATAAAAAAGCATCATTGTATTAATAGACCAAAAGTGAAAGTGCCCAAACTTTACAAAGTGGGTTTTGAAGTTAATTTATTCAAATGAGATATTTTTTGGGTGTATATAAAGTGAAACAAGTCTTTTACTTCACCACATATCCAAGCAAGAAGCATTTGTCAAGAGTGGAGGGCGAAAAATCGATTTCAAACCCTAGAGGCAGAGTGAAGGTGCGCGCTACGCACAGAGAGGTGCGCTACGCATACAACTGGCGCGCTACACATCCATTCCAGCAGTGTGTTTTGTGCCTAAAACTCATCAAATCACCCCAGCAACTACAAGTAGGTGTCTCCTTTGACTCAAGCATCAAGTTGAATGGTGTTTAATGTGTGTTTGAAAGAAATGCAAGTGATGTTGGGTTTAAGAAAATAAATCAAACCCTAGGCCCTTATTGAGACTTTGTATAGGGTATTAAAAACATTGTAAACATTTTAGACAGCAGCACTTCATACCACAGCATCTTTGTGATTGTTTATGCTCAAATATAGCAAACAAAATACCCATTATGGCAGAATGTTTATGATGCTTCAACTGGTTTTTTGAGGATACATTGAAATTGAGATTTCTTCACACCTACAATATACACATTGCAGCCCTCCTATTGCACCTATTTTGTTCTCAAAACCATGTCAGATACAGAGTCATCTTATGAGCAAGAAAATGAAAGTGATTCCACCACAGAGGGAAATGTGCCACAAAGACCTCGTAAAGGTGGCAAAGGTGGTAAACATATCAGAGAAGAACCCACTTCTATGGTGCAATTGCAAGCTTGCCCACTCGCCATGGATTGCTTTCGCCACCAATCATGCTATCATTTTTGTGAGCTAATTTCACAGTTTCAGCATCATCGTGAATTAACTCGCTTGTTTGTTCTCCATTTACATGATAGCCATGTGAACCTTGCTGGAGTTAATTTCATTTTTTCACCAGAAACCATTGCATAGGCCACGACAATTCCGAATATCGGGGAGCAATGGAATAAGCGTCAGCAGCTAGAGAAATCATATTATGAGCCATATATTAAACCATGGTATATAAGGCACTTGAGTAGAGTTTTTCCTTTCCACTACCTGAATGATCAGTTTGAACCTTTGATGAAACTTATCATCCGATATTTCAGTTGTGAGGGCAGATTCTCACGTCTTTATGCATATCATGTCTGTTTATTGATGCATTTTACAAGGGTGCGCCTGATGAATATCCCATATTTTATGTTTCGCAACATAGAGAGGATGGTACCTTTAGTGCAAAAGAAGAGCCCAACACAGTAGCACAGGAGCATATACCATTATGCATTAATCAAAATTGTGGTGATTCATCAGCTGACACAGCAGGGCATTACATGGGAGGATTTTATTGCTCGTGACCTTTTCACAGTGCCTCAGCCACCACCAGAGTTGGTTCATGATGAGGGAGGGCCTTCACAATAGCTTGACATTCCCGAGACTGATGATGTTGATGCTCCCGTATATGTGACATATCAGAAAGGCCACAGGGCCTTATTTGCAGCCGCACGATGACTATTATCTCCACCCGGGGTGGAAGGGGTCTCAATGACACCATCAGAAGAGCGAGTATTATCTCCACATCATGTGGAAGGGGTCTCGCTTCCATCTACAGTACAGGTACAGAGTCAGGACAGGGGCAAGAGACCCATGGTTGACGAGGGTCCTTCAGGAGGCCAAGACACCGATATCATTGATGTTGATGCTAGCTCTCCTAGCTCCGAGCTAAAGGAGATCATTCGAGAACAAAGGGCCAAGAATGAGTCACTGCAAAAGAAATTGAAGATGGCTAAATGGGTGATCAACTACCTAGAGCAACGCAACAAGCAGTTGGAAGATGAGCATGAACTTTATGAGTTGCGGAAGATCCGCGAAGACCAGGAATTGGCCCAAAGGAGGTCCGGTGATTTGACACCTATTGATAGGGAATCAATGCTCATCCGGGTCAACACTCATTTGGAGAAGTTGTTGGCGAAGGCAAATAGGGACAAGGACATGCTTCGTCACATGAAGACTCACTATTGGGCTCGCATGTATGTTTGCAAAGCGAGAATCAAGGTCCTCAAAAGGCGTTTGAGCAAAGTACAAAAATGAAACAAAAGGCCTGATCTGCTTCAAGTTTTGGCCGAGGCTTCACTCGTTGAGAATGATACATGATGGAGGGTCTTCACTCCAATTTTGGGCACATTTGGAGAAAATTTTGTCATTTCAAAAATTTTGGCTTAAGAAACAGGTTTTTGGGTTCTACGCGTAGCGCGCTACCCTGAAGATTGGGAGGTCCAATTGAAAAATGGCTTGTACTTTTGGATTTTTCATGAAGAAATACACTTGTACAGCCACTACCAAGGCATTCCATCAAGTTCTGGATGGTCAAAATGTCCAAAAACATCATGAAAACCACCTTGCTGCCACCTTTTCCAACTGCAGGTAGTACCTCTGGGAGTATTCCGTTTGGAGGGGGAAAATGAGATCCAAATTGGAAAATTCCACTTGGGTTAGAAAGTAGACATCCAGGGCTTTCCAATGATCTATCATGAGCTCAATTTGGATGTCAGGAAGTTCCTAAAAAATAGGCTCAAAGGGGTGCTACGCATAGGGATCAGGGGCGCTACGCATACAGTTTTTGGCCCAAATTTTCACCTTCAGCTCAGGAATTCGGCTAGTTTCTACCAGATTCACTCTTT
The DNA here is from genome assembly GCA_000404065.3 of Pinus taeda. Taxonomy (NCBI): domain Eukaryota; kingdom Viridiplantae; phylum Streptophyta; class Pinopsida; order Pinales; family Pinaceae; genus Pinus; species Pinus taeda. The sequence continues at coordinate 1,426 of APFE031418532.1, read as the reverse complement.
GATGTAATTTTTCACCCAATATGATGTAATTTGATGTATTTAAGGTAACATGGCACATATCTACCATCTTCTAGAGGATTCATTCACAAATTAGCAAGAAATCAATGTAATGAATCAGTTTCCTTCTTTTTAGAGGCAGGTTGTTTGGTCATCTAGATTCTTGCTCCATGTTTAGAATTTGTTAAAACTGCTCCTAGAAGGAGGAGATCGACCCCTAGAGGTTAGGGAATGAGGATAGCTTGGTCTATATATGTAAGTTTTCATTCAGTAGCAGGGGTTGGACTCTTGGGATAGTTTTGAGACTATATTGTACATATTTTACCAGCATTTTTGGCAAAGGAAAGACCAGGGTTTTGCAACACTACTTGGGATCCATGTGGCTTTATTTCTTGATGGTGTGTTTCTTTCAGTACTTGTAAGTTGTGTATGGGCATCATTATCTCTATTGAATCTTCTCTTATTAAACAAATGAAGTGTTAAGGTAGAATCCATGAAATTGTTATGCTCTGCCTTTAAATTTGTTTAATATTCTATGTTTTCTTCAGTTTAAGGAGAATCCTTGAGACCCCTTGCTCTCCTTAGCCCCTCACCGGTCTGATCTACCCATCTCACTTGCTTTAAGGCATCAAAACAATCGCCTATCTTGCCCCAAGTAGACCTCTGCAAAAACTGTGCCTCATCCCCGCACCCAAAATTACCTTTCCCGTGATTTCAACAAAATCATAAAAAATCAATCCTAAACTCTTTGTACTTAATACCTAGCCTAAAATCAGTCATCAATTCGGTCATCTCGAGCCTTTTCGATTACCTTTTGCCAAGTTTGACCCGGAGAGAGCCCTCTCCTGTCCTCGTAGGGCTAGCTACGAGGCTGAGCATGGTTTGATGTGGCCTTGAGTCTTGCCTTATTTCAGCCTAAGGCAAATTTGAGCGCTAACAACCTGCATCAATTACAATACATAATATCATGATATTTTTATTTTTTCTCATGACTTTTTGAGGGAAGGCATACCCATTCTTAGCATACAAGCTTTCATTATGAGTACATAGATAGTCATCTACAGATATAGACCATAGAAAATTATAGGGGCGAATGTTCGCCCTTTGGCGAAATTAAGGGGTTTTAAATTTTTAGTGGGCGAATATTTTGTATCATAGTACATTTTTACAAATCACCTCAAATAGCCCACCTTTTATTAAGGAAGAGGGTAAAAAAGGTAAATTTAGCCCTTGAAATTAGGAGTTAGAACCTTCCATTCGCCCATTTTCAAGAATAGGTTTTATTTAAGTGAATCCATGCGCCCATTTTCAAGAATAGGTTTTATTTAAGTGAATCCTATGGGCCAAAGGCCCAAATACCATATTTATAAAAGAGAAATGGTAAATTAATAAAAATATAAATAAATGAGAGGTATGGTAAATAAATAAA